>CAIGQQ010038113.1:1898964-1929040 GCA_903798035.1 Danio albolineatus
GAAATCAACCAACAATACAAATGAAACAAGTCACAACACAAACAAAACGCCTCAACTCAATGAAATCAACCCACAACACACAAAACAAGTCACAACAAACAAATTCAAAGCCAATACACAAACACAAGTCACAGCACAAACAAAATGCCTCAACTCAATGAAATCAACACACAATACAAACGAAACAAGTCACAACACAAACAAAACGCCTTGACTCAATGAAATCAATCCACAACACAACTGAAACAAATCACAACACAAACAAAACGCATCAACTCAATGAAATCAATCCACAACACAAACGAAACAAGTCACAACACAAAAAAACACCTCAACTCAATGAAATCAACCCACAACACAAACAAGTCACAACAAACAAATTCAAAGCAATACACAAACACAAGTCACAACATAAACAAAATGCCTCAACTCAATGAAATCAACCCAAAACACAAACAAAACAAGTCACAACACAAAACGCCTCAACTCAATGAAATCAACACACAACACAAACAAAACCACTTAGGGACAGTTGCTCTGTGTAAACCTGAAATTACACACACACACACACACACACACACACACACATCAAATAGACAAATATAATTGTGTAATAAAGTGCTTAACAACACCACCACTAAACATTATGTTTGATATTTTAATTGTACTTACATTTACAGTCTCTGTGTGTGCGACAGTAAAGAATCCGTACAGACCAACTGCCCCCTAGTGTTCAGGAGCACTTCCTTTATGCTGTAGCTTGATCTTGTCATGAACCTGTGTTTGCTTTTTACATTTCGTCGTGTTGTGCATTACTGGGCCACCATAGAAAACGCATCAGAGTAAACATGTAAACATAGCCTAAGGTGCTGTAACCCATGCCGGACCGGACTCACCTCAGCCCTAACCCTCCCCCCCCATGGTGACATCTGACCTCCACTCTTCCGTCTGCCAATGAGGTCTGACAACAGCCCCCTTTACAAAGAGCAGGGTCTGACCCGGGCCCTCTGAGTGTGTGTTTCATGTCGAGCTGAGAGGGCACAAGCAGCTCTTTGTGGGACAGAGGTGGCTGGGCTCGGTCCAGAGAAGGCCATGCAGCTGTTCAACACTGACAGCAGCTTCATTCGCTGTGCTCCATCTACATCCATGTGTGTTTCCAGTGCACCCTTTGAGCTCTTGCTAGACCATGTACTAAGCCGAGGTGAAAAGCAAACAATGCAAAGTAGCCTGGTCTATGACATCTGCTTTGTAGTATGGATGCATGTGTACACATGTGTTAGTCAAATGAGGCTTGTTGCAAATTCCGTAACCCACTTTTGCTCATATCTGTCAATACTTGGGTGCAGAAATATATAGAGTGCCTGTTAATCTGAATAAAATAAAATAAAAATGTAATTGTAATGCTAGTATAATACTAGTAATGTCAAATAATAATGTCATATAATACATGATATGACAATAATGTCATGCAAGTGTAATGCCAGTATAATACTATATATACGCTGGCATTTATCCCTTGTTTACCCTTTTGTTTGGGATGAAAACATCCACTGAATGAAACTGCTGTAAAAATGCATCAGATAAATTTTTATTTATTTATTTATTTATTTATTTATTTATTTATTTACTTATTTATTTATTTATTTATTTATTTATTTATTTATTTATTTATTTATTTATTTATTTATCTTTTGCTTAAATCTGTTAATTAACTTCAGTCCTGATCAATGTTGATGTTTTTAAAAATGTTAAAAATCATAGGATTTTAACTCTTGAATTGTCAAGTTCACAAATGATCACACAAAAACACACACATTTTGCCCCATTGATTTCCATTATAACCACATTTGATGATGCATAAATACAATCTTTGTTTTTATTTACTCCATGTAGTTCTGAGAGCTGAGATGCATATTTTAAGTTGGTCACACTTTATTTTGATGGTCCATTTGTTGAATGGTTATTATTTTGATGGTCCGTTAATATGCTGTTATACTCTATATAAAATCCAGAAACTAAGCTTTTATTTGCACAGGCCTATTTAAAGGGTTAATGGTGCCAACTGATGATCAACACCCTTCCCAACCTGGAAAACCACCAACAATCAAAAATGCATGATTATATAGTGTTATGGGTTTATATAAAAAATAGTAGGGCAAAAACAGCCACCAACAGAAAATTAGAAAGAAAAAATTTAAATCAATTAAAATCGATGCATCATAGGCAATGTTGTTTCACATGTCTAAGACTTTGATAAAGGGTAAAATAAATAAATAAATAAAATCCAGTCCACAATTACTTTTTATATTAAAAATACATCATTTTGTCTGTTTTTTCACCAAATGACATCATTTATGAATTTGAAAATTAAAGTTAAAATCCTGTAATTTTCTAAGCAGTTTAGTAGTTTTGATCAGGACGGAGGTTGATTAATAGATTTATGCAAAAAAAAAAATTAAAAAATATTTATCTGATGCATTTTTACAGCTGTTTTATTTAGTGGAGATTTTCATCCCAAACATTTTGTCAATAACAATGATAAGCTCTGGACTTTTTTACTCTATATTGAACTAAGAAACACAGCAAAAATGTGCAACAATGGCAATGTAAATGTGTGTTGATATTAGAGATGTACCGAATTTTCAGCCATTTAAAATTTATCAGCCGAAAATATGTTATGCCACTTAATGGACCCTCTAATTTTTGTGGCTTCAGTCATTGTTGGGGCACTCTTTAAAATCTGGAAGCAATAACAACTCATATTAAAATATATATCGTTATCGTTCAATATGGAAAATAATTATTGAGATTTCTTATCGGCATTTCTGCCATATCGCCCAGCCCTAACTTCAGTTATTATAAATGTCAATAAAAGACACTTTTTCAAACAACATCAAAAGAATTTAGAGGAAAGATCAATATAATTGATTAATCCCATAATGTAATGCAAAAAAAAATTAAAAAAAAATAAAATAAATCACAAAAAACAGAAAGCTGATAATTTACAGATTCATTTTTAGTTATACAATGTTATTTTTATTACTTTAATACTAATTATATATGCAATGCCATTCGGTAGTTTGAATGAATAAATTAAAAGTATTTGTTTTGCATAGTCATGATGCATTATACTGACTAAAAGTTACACATAAATTAGTTGTTGTTGTTGTGCACACTGCATACCTTGATTAGTTTAAAATACAATATAATGGAACCACTAAATAACAGTTGCAACTCTTATATTACCACTATTAGTGGATATGTGGATATTCATACACATTTTTGTCACAGTATTGTCATTTAGTCCACCTTCACGTGCTGGTCCAGATTCCTGCAGAAAGACCTGCCCAGACCTGCCTGGTCATTTTTCCAGTCTGAACCCAGCTGTCAGTGCTGACACATGGAAAAACCAGGAACCATGCTCTGTAACACAAAAGTGCATGGTCTATGTCCCATTAAGCCCTCTTCAACAGAGGGGGGCCACAAAGCTTCATGTTGTGTGAGCTCTGATTGAGGAAGGAGACTGTAAGAATGTGCTCCCCCTGGTCGAGCCACTCCCCTGGGCTTTCCAGCTCGTGTTTGTGTGTCTGTAAAAAGATGGGTGACATTTTTTTAAGCCTGAATGACTGATCAAAGAACTTGGATATTTTACAGATTTTTTTTCTAGTGTTTTACACCTTGACGGTTACAGGTGTTACAGGTTGAGGCTTCAGTAGAAATAGAAACAGAAAGTATTCCTGCACTTTCAAGGACAAAGAGCTGATATGGATTCTACACACACATACATCCTTTTACCTTATTTGGAGATTCAGCATGGATCCTATAAAGGTGTGTGTGAGAGTCCAGAAATGTCTGTGTCCGCAGCCACATTCAGATTGTCACTTTTATTTGTGTAATGCTCCATTCAGTGCAGGTTGTTTTAAAGGAACACTACTTTTTTTTTGTAAATAGGCTTGTTTTCATTCAAGTGCCCTAGAGTTATACAGTTTTACCACTCTTTTTTAAATTCATGCAAATGATCTCCAGATCTGGCAGAAGCACTTTTAGCTTAGCTTAGATCAATGAATCAGATTAAACTATTAGCATCATTCTCAAGACATTTCCTTAATTAATACGCTGGAATGAGTGTACAGTTGCTAGCCATATGGGCCTAAAAATAGTTAGTTAATGATGTACATGATGTAAGTACAGAAGTGTCAGGCTTTAAATAGGAAAATTATCAAAACTATTTTTTGAATTTGCTAATGGATCCGATTCAATGATCTATGCTAAGCTAAAATAAGCCAAAAGTTCTCCCGCCAGACTCAGAGATTGGCTGAATGGATTCAAAAACTCAAGGAAAGTTGTAAAATTAGCCTTTTTTTAAAGCTGAGAAAGATGACATCGAGTGAACCTATAAAAGACAAATAAAGCTTTAGCTGTACAGTAGTTATAAAAAGAAAGTGGCATTATTATTTATCTCAAGTCATTTCAGTTTTGGTGCAGGTTTGTTAAATAACTGTGTCAATGTTGGAAGATGCGTCACTTATGAAATAAATTTGATTCAGCTTACAAGCAGGTTTTATTTTTGTTTTTTAGTTCAGTTAGTGTCTTTCAACAGAAATAATCTAATGCTAAGTTGGAGCCATGCAACTAGGTTGCAACGTCCTTATACAATTATTGGTAGGGCATCCACTGTGTAAATAAGGGACTATATGGTGCTCAGCATATATAAGTACATCCCTCACAAGTCTGTCTCTTAAATTCTTATTTTTAATTGGAAGCTATGCCATATTATATTTATGCATATTAGATTAGTCAGCAATGAAGCCAAATATGGAGCTTATCTAACAAAATAACTTACGATAATGGTCCAAAAACTAGTACACCCAAGTTTCTGTTATAGAAAAATATAAAATACAAGTTTTAAAAAGAGGAAAAATCAAGAGAAGCAAAAAAATAAAAATAAACAATTGTTGAAATTTTGAAGGTTGTAATTTGTTTTGCAATATTTTGCTTGAATTTAATTGTATTATCATAAAAAAATATATATGTTTGGTATATCTGTTTAATAAATCAGTTTAATTTAAATGCACCAAAATTCATTGTCTATATTCACTGAGAAATGGAAAAAAATATTCATTTTCAAAATGGGGTGAACTCAATTATGCTGAGCACTGGATATATATATATATATATATATATATATATATATATATATATATATATATATATACATTCAGTTTCCTTAGTCCCTTATTTATCAAGAGTCACAGCAGAATGAACCGCCAAATATTCCAGCATATGCTTTACGCAGCGGATGCCCATCCAGCCACAACCCAATTCTGGGAAACACCCATACACACTGGCATTCACACATGCACTCATACTCTATGGCCAATTTAAATCATCCAATTCACCTACAGCGCATATCTTTGGACTGTGGGGGAAACTGGATCACCTGGACTGAACCCACATGGACACAGGAAGAACATGCAAACTCCACACAGAAATGCCAACTGGCCCAGCATGGACTAGCGACCTTCTTGCTGTGAGGCAACAGTGCTAACCACTGAGCTACAATGAAGACCAGAAAGAAACTTAAAATGGTTTAAAATCACTTGAGAATGAGTAAATAGTGGGTAAATTTTCATTTCTGGCTGAATTATACCTTTATATCACCTTCCCCATTATGAAGCTTGGTTTGACCTTCAGCAGGTCTTTTTGACTACGTCTACATCCCTAAATTGCTGTAGCATCAAAAATATATCCTAAAATGTTCTCCCTATCTAGACTAACTTACCTCACACTTCTATTTTCTTCAGCTATTTCTAATCTCTACTGGCCACCAAGGTGTACAAAAAGGTGTATGACGCACCTCCTTGCACCCATTGTTTTTCAGTTCTTTAGAAACCCCACAAAACTCCAGAGGAATGTCTTTTCATGGACTATTCACTCTCTCTCTCTCTCTCTGTCCTGCCTCTATTTTATCCCCTTGACAAGGTGAAACAGTTCCATCAATGTGATCCCAGCGTGCGCCGCCGCCAAAGAAACATCTGCGTGACACTGTCAGCTGTGAACAAACACGGCACTGAAGTCCTCCCAGGATACAAACAGAGACACGGACAAAGACACTGAGAGGAAGTGATTCTCTCTTAATCCTCTGTGTACTCTCTAAATGGGAAGGTAAACCGTCCCGCTGGCAGACCAAAGACGCTGTCCGTCCTTCCAGTATTGCACACTTGTTTACTCAGCTTTTTTTTGTTGTCCGCACATATATCAAAGCAGTTTGTTTAAAAAGGGAGATTGGAGGCATTGAAGAGGTGCGTTTGGACTTGATGCCAACTCTCGCTTTTGACGCCCACCTGGATGACACTTGTGAACGGCTCAAACCACACCCGCAAAACAAAGAGCGGCATTCCGATCATTATGTAAAGGCTCCTTTTTCTTTTCAGACGGGAAGAAAGACAGTATTAAGATGAAAGCTTCAAAGAAGAGCATGATAAAGGAGCAATGACTTTTTGTCTTCAGATTTGCTAGTTGCTCCTCCGGGACTAATGATCCTGCTAAAAAGACCAGGTTAGACTTGCATGGATTTCCATGGCAAAATCTGGTTAGACTAGTCTGTAATAGTTTGGAGATGGTTGAGCTACTTAAGAATCATCTTGGGATTGCTCAGCATCTAAAACTGTTGGTTGGCAATCTAGAATCAGTTCTTGTGTGGAATCGATTCCATTTCTTTTTGTTTTTTGTTAAATATTGAAACCATTTATTCATTCTTTAACTCATTTTCTTTTCGGCTTAGTCCCTTTATTAATCTGGGGTCGCCACAGTGGAATGAACCGCCAACTATTGAAACCCAAATTATGTTTTTTTTTTGTTAGTTTTGAACATCTGCTTTGTCTCTTAATGGCTCATATAAACTTCCCAGCAGTCACCCTGATGTCAAGTGACATCAAAAACACATCAAAATACATGTCAAAAATGCTAATCGATTTGATGTCATCATCTCAAATAAAAAGGTTATGGCAATCCCAGTTCATTAAAAATGGTTGGTATAGAGCTGAGGTGTCTAAACTTTTTCAAAAACCAACTATAATTGAGAGCAGTGGGTCGAAGATTAATATATAGAACTATTCTATATTACCTTCCATGGGTAATTTCCTAATTTTGTTTCATAAAATTTAAAAATAAATAGAAAACTCACTTTGAATCGTATTAACTAAAGCAGTATAACTTTTTTAATCATAACTTATTGCGGTAACACTTTATTTGGATGGTCCATTTGAGGATTCTGCTTAATATCTGTTACTGACATTCAACAGACATTTAACTGACTATAAGAAACATTGCAAGTACATGTCAACTTACACTAACCCTACCCCTAACCCCAATCTAACAGTCTACTTATAATCTAATGAGAATTAGTTGCAATGTAACTTAAATTCAACAAACGGACCATCAAAAGAAAGTTTATTATTACCTTATTACTATAAAAACCTAAACAATCACAATTCTAACACAGTAAAGTTCAATGCTGAATACACTATAATCAAGCAAAATCTGCCTTAGCCTTGATTCACTCACCTGCATTGATCTCTATCTGTCAGGTGGCAGTGTGTACATTTAGACTAAATTACAGCATTTAGATTGAAACATTTAATTTCAGATATATTTTTTGTACTTAACAACAAAACAAACAAATTAAAAGGTTACGTTTAATTAGAAATGACAATCTCTAAAACATCCTCATCATTTTTCCTCTATTCCCAGATGGCATAGCGGGCCAAATCAAAGGTTACCAAGGGCCAACTTTTGCCCACGGGCCCTAGTTTGGGCATCTCTCATATAGAGCATATTTTTAATTCTATAAAGGGAGGAGACAGGATAAAAGATTAAAACACAGACAGACCATATATGCACAGCAAAAAAATCAGTGAACATTTAACTTAATTTGAGTTTAACTTAACACTCCTTGGGTGTACATATGACTCCTTCCACTGTGGAGTTAAAATAACACTTTTTAAAGTGTGAAATTTGTACATTACTCACAGAGTTTATTTTAACACTTTAAGAGTTTATTCTTACATCGAACTGGAGTGTGTGTTACCCTTTAAAGTGTATTACCTTTTTTGTATTATCAATTGGTGTGTGTGACAGATAACAGTGATCAAATATTATGAAAATAGTTTTAATTTATTAAATGTTTATTAATCTTTTCAGAAATAATTTCAGTACATTCAACTCTTTGTTTTAAGTTTAAGTAAAACATACTGGTTTGATCACTGTTTGTCCGAAAGAACCAGTTTGAGTAAAAAAACTGGACTTCCCATCACCAGTGGGAAATACACTGCATATTGGGCTAAAAGTTTAACACTGAAAAAACCTTAAATATATGGATTAAAATGTACTCCGGTTTTAACACTGAACAACACCAAGAAAATCACACTGTATATTAAACACTGGACTTATTGCTGTGTATCTATAGATTAAAAGCGACTAGACTTCCAGGCTTAAAGGGGTGGTCCACTATGATATCGTATTTTAAACTTTAGTTGATGTGTAATGTAGCTGTGTGAACATAAACAACATCTCTGAATGTAATACGCCCTAAAGTTCAAAGCAAAGGGAGACATTGGCTATTACAGAGTTAGCTTAGCAAAGCCTACAGCGAATGAAGTTTGGGGACTACAAAAAAAAACATCCTGGTTAATGATGTCATAAACCCTTCAGGTTTCAAGCTTACACCCTGCGCACCGTGGCGTGGCCAGATGTGCTGTAAGGTTATAGCAGGATGCTTCCTGGTTACATGTAGCCAATCTACAAATCTCAGCATATTATGTTAGCTGTCCAATCAGAGCCTCTTGATGGCAGGTTTTTAGAGGAACTAGGAAATATGACAGTCGTTTTCATGTTGAGTAGCTGTATATAATTGTAAAGTAGTATATCGTTACTACTAATTACTACTACTATCTATTTCTACTACTATAATTTTACAGCAGTGTATCTTATAAAGTAAGATATATGAAAAAATAACGTGACTTTTCACAGATGAAGCATGAGCACACATTGCTTTGCACCCCATAAACTCAAACACCCCTTTAAATGGCGAATTAGATTTTAATATTGTGCATGTTTATGTGCATTTATTTGTACACTATACTAGTTTATTTGTTTATATATGCACGTTTTGTGTGGTTTCATCCTATATACATTTATATTGTATTTTTTGAGAAATATTTTACATAACAAGCATTGCTTTTTTTCCCCCTCTCGATACTGATTTAATAATGATTGTTGAGCTGACCTTGTGTTCAGTATATTATTTTAGTATTGTTTTGATATTCTAATGAGTCAGTGTTAAACAGAAACTTCAGACACACTGGATCTCTGTAACCCTGATGAAGGCATGAGCAGTTTTAAGGAATAGCCATGTCAATAAAGACTTTTTAATATTTTTCCACATTTTTTGAGTGCCTTGGACTGACTTTTGCTGTTTATTTCAATTTGATGTCAATTTTTTACCTTAATGTCAAATGACTAATCAATTACAGGGCTGTCAGTAATAAATAATAGATGTCAATCTGATGTTGTTTTGACATCAAGGCAGTCAATTGACATCAAATCGATAAGCATTTTTGAAGGAAGTCAATTGACATCAAATCGATTAGCATTTTTGAAGGTAGTCAGAGGTAGTTTACATGGATTATATTGTACAAAGTCCAGTAGAAATTTGTCATTTGGAATTGAAGCTTTTAGATGAATAAATAATTTCTTATATTATGATACTTTTTGAGGCGCCACGGTGGCCAAGTGGTTAGCACGTTCGCCTCACAGCAAGAAGGTCGCTGGTTCGATCCCCGGCTGGGCCAGTTGGCATTTCTGTGTGGAGTTTGCATGTTCTCCCCGTGGTTGCGTGGGTTTCCTCCGGGTGCTCCGGTTTCCCCCACAGTCCAAAGACATGTGGTACAGGTGAATTGGGTAGGCTAAATTGTCCATAGTGTATGTGTGTGAATGAGAGTGTATGGATGTGTTTCCCAGAGATGGGTTGTGGCTGGAAGTGCATCCGCTGCGTAAAACAAATGCCGGATAAGTTGGCGGTTCATTCCGCTGTGGCGACCCTGGATTAATAAAGGGACTAAGCCGAAAAGAAAATGAATGAATGAATGATACTTTTTGTGTTGTTATTTTGGTGGTCAAAGGGGCATTGATGTGTGGATGGCAATTGGGCGTCAAGGGTTGACATCAAATAGATTAGCATTTTTTACATATTTTTGGATGTTTTTTGATGCAGTTTCGACATCAAGGTGCTTGCTGTGTGGTTATTTTGTATTAGCTGAATTAGAAACAAGTTAATCATTGGTTTGGCACACTCAATTCTTAGAATCACAAATCTTAACTCAGAATCAAGACTTCTGTTCACTTTAAGTCAGTAAACTCATTGAATGAATTAATGCTTCCTGAAGGGAATATGCAGCGCTACAGTATGTAGGTAATTATCATTCATTCATTTATTCATTTTCCTTCGGTTAGTCCATTTATTCATCAGGGGTTGCCACAGTGGAATGAACCGTCAATTTATCCAGCATGTTTTACACAGCGGATGCCCTTCCAGCTGCAACCCAGTACTGGGAAACATCCATACCCCCTCATTCACATACACTATAGCCGATTTACTTTATTCAATTCACCTACTGTATAGCTCGTCTTTGGACTGTGGGAGAAACTTAGAGGAAACCCATGTGAACATGAGGAGAACATGCAAACTCCACACAGAAACGCCAGCTGACCCAGCCGGGACTTGAACCAGGGACCTTCTTGATGTAAGGCAACGCTGCTAACACCTTAGCCACAATGTCACCTGTAATAATCAGTTCTCAAAGTTATTATCTGTTATCTGGTTTGCCATGAATAATAAGTGTTTTGACTAAAGTTTGTGTTTTATTTTCTAATATTTTTATTAAATTTCTTCTAAATTTCAAACAAGATCATTTATTGGTCAATATAAATATTATAGTATTATATATTCCATGTTTCAGACTTTAAATATTGATGAAAAATAAAATACCTACATATGCACCATGGCATATATTTAGTGTGTACATAAGTAGCTAGAGCAGCAATAAAAATGTTTAATTGTTTTTAAATTTTACTTCTTTTATTACTACAGAAGCAAACAATAAAACAAAAAATATCTAACAATGCTTTAGTGATTTATTCTAAGTATTTTTTCAGTTTGTTTAAATAAATTATTGCTTCTGTACTGCAGTACAAGTTCAATTGAAATCAAAACAAAAGCTGATTCTCATTGTAATCTAAAAATCATCGAACAAAGATGATGGCCAGCCTTACTTCATCTCCCCCGTCACATCCTCTGCTGCTATAGCGCGATGTGGCTTTTCTCAAAAATCTATGAGTCAGCAATAACACACAAGCGCACACACGTATGCACATTACACAACAGGGTGATGCACAGAAAGAAAGCAACATCATATGTGTTTTTACCAAGCTTCTGTACATCTTCAGCAACACTCACTGGGTAATATTAAGACTTTGAGAAGGTCAAACATTTCTCTTATGATGAGGACAAATGAGAACCTCAAAAGTAATAATGAGGGTGCGAATATTTCTGTGCTAAGTCAGCACTCAGGCAGAAGCACACACTTAGCTACTCCTACAACACTAGCGCTTAGCAAAAACCACACGTTTATCAGTATGGTTCAGATGGGACAGCACCGTCTGTTAACGTATGTGAAGCATACGTGGTAGGAATTTCTTATGCTTAATCCAAAAGAAGATATAAACAAGCACACTTTTCTCATTGAAACAAACAAGCATCAATTTCTTATTGAATAAAGACGATATATTTTAGAGGATTTTTAACGAAGCCGTTTTATTAAACAATGTCATCAAAAGTTTGGTCAACTAATATCTTTAGGAATAGAAAGGTAATAAATTCAAATAAGGTGTTGCAGAAAAAATAATAATGTTCAAAATACAAAAATTTATTCAATTTAGGGTGTCACGGTGGTGCAGTGGGTAGCACAATCATCTCACAGCAAGCAGGTCGCTGGTTCGAGCCTCGGCTGAGTCGGGTGGCATTTCTGTGTGAAGTTTTACATGTTCTCCCAGTGTCCGTGTGGGTTTCCTCCCGGTGCTCCGGTTTCCCCCACAAGTCCAAAGACATGTGCTATAGGTGAATTGGGCAGGCTAAATTACTATAAGTCCGTAGTTTGTGAATGAGTGTGTATGGATGTTTCCCAGTGATGGGTTGCAGCTGGAAGGGCATCCGCTGCGTAAAACATATGCTGGATAAGTTGGCGGTTCACTCCGCTTTGGCGACCCCTGATAAATGAAGGGAATTAGCTGAAGGAAAATGAATGCATGAATTAATAATTTAATTTAATAATTTTATGATATTCTTGATTTTTTTTTTCTCTTTTAAAAATTGTATTTAATAAAATTTTTTATTGAGGTTTGTTAATTTTTGCGGGTGACACGGTGGCGCAGTAGGTAGTGCTGTCACCTCACAGCAAGAAGGTCGCTGGTTCGAGCCTCAGCTGGGTCAGTTGGCATTTCTGTGCATTTCTGTGTGGAGTTTGCATGTTCTCCCCGTGTTCGCGTGGGTTTCCTCCGGGTGCTCCAGTTTCCCCCACAAGTCCAAAAGACATGCGGTATAGGTGAATAAGGTAAGCTTAATTGTCTGTAGTGTATGAGTGTGAATGATAATGTATGGATGTTTCCCAGTGATAGGTTGCAGCTGAAAGGGCATCCGGTGCATAGAACAAATGCTGGATAAGTTAGCGGTTCATTACGCTGTGGTGACCTCGGATTAATAAAGGGACTAAGTCGAAAAGAAAATGAATGAATGTTAATTTTGCACCATTATCTTATGTCATTTTGTTAAATCAGTAGCAGTTTTGGCATTGGTACTGACTACTTTTAGTTAGTTGACTTTTATAGTCACCTAATATCTGATTTTAAAATGCTCGTAAAATAAAACTAAAACTTGCATTTGATTCAAAACTTGTTTAAGCTAGAACAGCTACAGTCTCTAATTTCTGCTAATTTTTGACGACATGCACTTCAGATTCTTGTCAGACCATCTGACCAATCAAGTTCTCTTTAATCTAGTCTTTAATCTATTGACACTTAAGCAGAGTCTGAAATTGGTCACTTTATGTCACAGTCATATCACCCTGCAACCCAAGACCGGTTACTCACTAAAGCCAAGCAGGGTGAGTCAGTACCTGGTCAGTACCTGGATAGGAGACCACATGAAAGTGGTGACCACTGTTGGAACTGGTGTTAGTGAGTCCAGCAGGGGGCACTCATCCTGCGGTCTGTGTAAGCCCTAATGCCCCAGTAAAGTGAAGGGGATGCTATACTGTCAGTGAGTGTGTCTTTCGGACGAAATGTTAAACCAAGGTCTGTGGTCATTAAAAATCCCAGGGCACTTCTCATAAAGGGTGGGGTGTAACCCTGGTGTCCAGGCCAAATTCCCTCCATCGGCCCTTTCATTACCATCCTCTTAATTGGCTCTATCAATGTCTCTCCACTCTCCCTATAGCTGGTGTATGATGAGCGCACTGATGACGTTCTCTTGTGGATGCCATCGCATCATCTAAGTGGATGCTGCATACTGGGGGTGGTGTGGAGAGTCGTCCCACCCCCCAAAAATTGTGAAGTGGTCATACACTATAAATGCGCTATATAAATACACATTACATTAAAAACAACAACCCATTTTTATATGGTGCATATCACTACTGTAGTAGATCTGGATGAAATCTGAACACAAGGGTTCATGAGATGATTTGAGTGCATGTTAACAGGAAAGTTCATCAAAAAGTCTGTCATGATTTACTCACCCTTGACCTGTTCCTAAACAATTTGATTTTTTTCTTTGTTCAACAAAGTTGAAAAATGTTGGAAACAGGTACCCATTTACATCCATAACAGGGAAAAACAAATGGTAGTAAATGGTTACAGGTTTCTGACATTCTTCAAAAACTCTTCTTTATGGCAGAATTTAAATATTTGGGTCTTGACTGACAACTCTTGATTATAAAGGCTGGTTTATAGCTGGCAGAGGGTTTTTATGTTCCTCTGTGTCTTGTCTCTGTGCAGGTGATTGTTTATTCTGAACGCTACCTTAATGTACAAGTAGCTAAAACTCGCTCAATCTTAGACGTGAACCGGCAGACGTGCAACAACCTTAATCATAAGATAAACACAAAACAAAAGTTTCCAACTGGAGCTCCTTCACAGGACTCCACACTTGTAAACACTCGCTCAAATGGGTTTGCACAGCTTTTGGCCCCGCTCAAACTCATCAACACTACCAAGCCGACCAATCACAGATCTTGTGCTGCGCATCATCGTGACGTGTAGTTACATTTTTTGAGTGCCATGGCGAAGGGTAAGCGACCAAATGCGTGTGCTTGACGCATAAGTATAAATCAGCCTTAAAGGCCCATGACGCGGCACATTCATAAACGCAACACTGATGACCCATGTCTCTGAACAATTCTTCTACTACTTGTTTGAATTACAGTCGGCAACACAACGTGGTGTCACTCTGAACACTGTAACAGGTAAAAGGAGTCTTCGAGCTGTAACATGCATATTAATGAAGTTGCATCTCATTCACAACAGAGCACGCTGATTGGTTTGAACCAACTCTTTCTCCTTGATTAATGAACAGATGTGCTGAATACTCAATGAGGTCACTTTGGACTGGAATTTATACAAGGATCTCATCGCCGTGATGT
Source organism: Danio albolineatus (assembly GCA_903798035.1). Classification (NCBI taxonomy): domain Eukaryota; kingdom Metazoa; phylum Chordata; class Actinopteri; order Cypriniformes; family Danionidae; genus Danio; species Danio albolineatus. Next base: position 1,913,718 of record CAIGQQ010038113.1, read on the forward strand.
AGCTTCAAAATTTCTTTTTACACCGGATGAACAAATTTGCTCTAAACAACGCAAAAACAACCAATTTTCACTTTTTTGTAAAATATATGTGTCCTAATAGTGTTTTTAGCAATGTGGGACATATATATATTAGGGCTGTCAAAATTAGCGCGTTAACGCACGCCGATTAATTTGAAATATTAAAACCGTTAAAAAACTTAACGCATTTAACGCAGTGGCAGTTTTTTTTTTTTTCCTGTTGTGGCCGACGTGTGTTCAGGGCCAGCGCGTCCTTAGAGGCGACCTAGGCGGCCAACAAGGGCAGCAGAATAGTGAGCAACCCCCCCGGTCCTCACTTTAATCCGCGACACCTACCCCCTCCCTCACGTTCATCCGCGAACCGGTCACTTTCTTTTTCACTTTCGGGTTGAGGACGGTGTGATCACCGTTCGCCTAGAGCACCAGTTCAGCTTTCTCCGGCCCTGCGTGTGTTTAATGAGCAAAGGAATATGGATAAAGGATAATATGGATAATATGGATCCATGTAAATGCACTCAGTGAAAGTCGCAAGCTGTCAAAGACAGCCCATTCCTCTCTAAGTTGATTCCAAGCACCCTCAAATGTTTCATTAAGTTTGACGTGTTTCCCCCCTACACGCAACTTTTGTAAAGCGTCTGCTTTCCGTTGCTGTATCAGAATCCTTGCTTGAGAAATACAGTCATACTTTAAGAACCGTAATGTTGATTAAGGTGATGATTTGAAGGGAGTGCACTGTACTGCGCTCTCTCTCTCTCTGTGTGTGTGTGTGTGTGTGTGTGTGCGTGCGTGTGTGTTGTCACCCGATAATGTCAATAGACTGGACTGTCTTAGCAACTACTGGCTAAACGTTAAGGAGGACTAAGCAAAATTGTTTCTACTTTATAATTAATGTTCTCAACTCGCAAAACAACTTTCCAATGAAAACAATTGTTTGTATTCAATACTTTATTATTATTATTTTTTTCTTCCAATTTCCATATTTGCAATGCCTGTATTTTAGATTTTTTTGTAGTTCACTTAGAATCCAACATGGAAATAATTTTTGTTTGTTATTGGCATTGATTGTTTTAAAATTCAAATGGCGCTTACATGCCTGTGTTTTTATTTCTCTAATAAATACGGCTTTTCGTGATTAATCATGATTAATCGCAAACAAAAGTGTGATTAATTAGTTAATTTTTTTAATCAATTGACAGCCCTAATATATATATATATATATTGGTGTTTCATGACCCTTTAAGCATGTCAACTTATTCTACTAAACATACCTAAAGAGTCAACTCTACTAATATTCCAATAAGAGTAAAAGGAATCAATTGGTCCAAATTATAATGCACCCATACTAGTCCTTAACCTGGAATAAACTGTTTTGAAGCATGCTATGGACACCAGCCTTCTAAAAAACAACTGTTTTTTTTTTTTTTGAAAACCACATTAGCACCTGAATTTGATTGAATACAGTATCGCAAATCTCTTTTCACTATTGACCACCTGTGTTATGTATAAATAAAAAAGGAAATTGTCTTCATCTGTCTTTTCACTATCAAATCAGGTGGTTTCATTGAAAGCACCCTAGAAGCGTCATTCAATGGCACATACACACTAAGTACTCAAGTTTCAAAGACATTTTTCGGGGGGCGATAATAGCGCTGCTTCTAAATGCGAGAGGAACAATAGAAGAACTTTAGTCTCACATCATTTATCTCTTGAGTTTCCTGAGACTCTGAAGCCTGGGATCTGCTCCAGACATCTGCCCATTCACATGCTTTTGTATACGTTCCTCTTGCTCACTTTGTTCACATTGAAATATGTGTTTTGACAACTTCACATCTCAGTAGCTTTAGGGATGCGACCACTTCCCCCTCAGCCCTTCTGTGCTCTTGCCTACTTTCTTCCTTTCTTCCAGGTGAGCCGAGCTAATCAGTCTTGATTAGTTCCAGACAGCTCTGAAGGTCCGCCCACTCATCTGTCAATCAACCACTGTGATGAAGGGAGCTTTTAAACTGCTTACGTACAGCTTTAAATGAAAACTAGTTACTGACTATATTGTATAATTCACATATAGAAAATTGATCTGTAGAACTTTCTGTTGAACGAAAAGTTTTTGCAGATGTTAAAGGTTCTACATAGAACCACCAATACCAATTGCTGTATATGTCACAACATTTAAGCAAACAGTTCTTCAAATGACTCATTTTCCTATTCATTTTAGCACATTATAAATAAAATAACAAATTATTTTCTCTATATAGAGCCTTTTGTGGAATGAAAAGATTTTGAAGATGTTAAAGTTTCTACATAGAACCACTAATACCTATTACTGTATATGTAGCAACATTTAAGTGAACAATTCTTCAAATAACTAATTTCTGTCATGAACACTCTGATTTAATATTCAATGAATATTTATATGGTAATGTTGATGTATTTGGTCTTGGCGATATAGATCTGCTATGCTGCTGCTGCTGCTGCTGCTTTGATTATTATGGCAGAGCAAGTACTGAGATCTGCTACTGCCAGTATATACAGTGCATCCGGAAAGAATTCATAGAGCTTCACTTTTTCCACATTTATTTTATGTTACAGCCTTTTTGCAAAATGGATCAAATTCATTTATTTCCTCAAAATTCTACACGCAATACCCCACAATGACAATATGAAAATATATTTTTTTAAATTGTTGCAAATTTATTAACAATAAAAAAAAACTGAAAAATCACATGTACATAAGTATTCACAGCCTTTGCTCAATAATTTGGTGATGCACCTTTGGCAACAATTACAGTCTAGGGTCATTTTGAATATGATGCCACAAGCTTGGCACACTTTTTGTTTTGCCCATTCCTCTTTGCAGTACCTCTCAAGCTCTATCAGGTTGAATGGGAACCGATGGTGTACAGCCATTTTCAGATCTTTCCAGAGATGTTCAATAGGATTTAGATCTGGGCTCTGGCTGGACGAGACAAGGACAGTCACCGAGTTGTTCTGAAGCCACTCCATTGATATTTTGGTGGTGTGCTTTCGATCATTGTCCTGCTGGAAGATGAACCGTCGCCCCAGTCTTTCAGATGGAGGCCACTGTGCTCGTTGGAACTTTTAGAGCAGCAGAAATTTTTTTGTAATCTTCCCCAGCCTTGTGCATCGAGACAATCCGATCTCGGAGGTCCACAGACAATTCATGGTCTTCATGCTCGGTTAGTGCTTTGACATGCACTGTCAACCCTTGGACCTTATATAGACAGGTGTATGCCTTTTCAAATCATGTCCAATCAACTGACTTTACCACAGGTAAACTCCAAATAAGCTGCTGAAACATCTCAAGAATGATCAGTAGAAACAGAATGTACCTGAGCTCCATTTAGAGCTTTACGGCAAAGGCTGTGAATTTGAAGGTTTTTTATTTTTAATAAATTTGCAACAATTTCAAAAAATATTTTTTCACATTGTCATTATGGGGTATTGTGTGTAGAATTTTGAGGAAATAAATTAATTTAATCCATTTTGGATTAAGGCTTTAACATAAAAAAATGTGGAAAAAGTGAAGCGCTATTAATACTTTCTAGATACACTGTACACAGACGTGCCGTCTGAGAATATCTGAAATATATGAAACCCCTGTAGCAGATCTAAACACAGGTGGAGCTGGGGTGGAGGAGGCTCCCTGAAAATGTGCCGCAGTTAAACAGTGTAGAATGACACTGAGCATTAAAACTGATGAGGAGCAAGCCCATTGGCTGCCGAAGTGACAGCAACCAATGTCCTGCGCCATGTAGTTAATGATGTAGTTAAATCAGCCTGCACAAGTTTCAAGGCAGAAATTTCACTTTCCTAGTCATTTTAGCACATTGTAAATAAAATAACAAAAGGTTTTGCAGATGTTAAAGTTTCTACATAAAACAATATAACTTACTGTATATGCCACAGCAGAACAATTTGTGGTTCCTCAAAGGACATTAAAGTGACCAATTCTTCAAATTACATTTTTTAGTCCTTTTAGCACATTATAAATAAATGAACATTATTTTTTTCTATATAGAGCCTTTTGTGGAATGAAAAGGTTTTCACAGCAGAACAATTTTTGGTTCCTCAAAGTACATTCAAGTGAACAGTTCCTCCAATGACTCATTTACCTAGTAATTTTAGCACATTGTAAATAAAATAATAAATATTTTTTCTATATGTAGCCTTTTGTGGAATGAAAAGTTTTTGCAGATGTAAAGTTTCTACATAAAACAATACCAATATAACCTACTATATATGCCACAGCAGAACATTTTTGGTCTCTTAAAGAACATTTAAGTGAACAGTTCTTCGGGTGACTCATTTACCTAGTCATTTTAGCACAATATAAATAAAATAATAAATTACTTTCACTATATAGAGCCTTTTGTGTAATGAAATGTTTTGCAGATGTTAAAGTTGTTACATAAAACAATACCAATATAACCTACTATATTTGCCACAACAGAACAATTTTTGGTTTCTCAAAGAACATGTAAGGGAACGGTTCTTCAAATGACTTAGGCCCCGTTTACACTAGTGCGTTTTAGTTTTAAAACGGCGTTTTAGCATGAAAACGATCCGCGTCCACACTAGCGTTTCACCCAGCGTTTCTGAACAGATCTCTGTCCACAGTACTCCACCAGAAATGTATATCATGTGACCATTCGCGCACTCTGGGCAAGCGCGTTCAAGTATAAACAGGAAGCATGTGTCTCGCTCAGCATTTGGTTATTGTTAGTCAACAAATGCTGGTTGAACGATGAACGCGATGGTAAAGAAAGCAAGAGAGGTCTTTTTGTGAACAGACGATAAGGTCGAGTTGTTTCTTAAAGTAACAAATGAATATAAAACATCCATGGCTATCGAAAATACAGTGTTTACAGTGAACGCTGGTCTGCCGTCTTCCGGTGGTGTTATAGTCACGTGCGCTTGATGAATAAGGGAAGGATACGCAATGACCCAAAAGCCCCAATCACGTATCGGATCTCAGCAGCCACGCCTCCGTTTTCAAATGTCTCCGTTTTCCTCCATCTACACTGAGACGGAGCAGCCGCGTTTTAGAATGAAAACGAACTCTCCAGCGTTTCCAAAACGCTCCGTTTTCGCAGCTCAAAAACTCCGACGTAGTGTGGATGGATGGCGTAACCATAGCAAAACTTATGCGTTTTAAAACGAAAACGCACTAGTGTAAACGGGGCCTTAGTGTCCTAGTCATTTTAGCACAATGTAAATAAAATAACCAAGTCTTTTCACTATAGCCTTTTGTGGAATGAAAAGGTTTTGAGACGTTAATGTTTCTACATATAATAATACAAATATAACCTATATAAGCCACAACAGAACAATTTTTAGCTCCTTAACGAACGTTTAAGTGAACAGTTCTTCAAATGACTAATTTTCCTAGTTGTTTTAGCACAATATAAAAAAAAAAAACAAGTCTTTTCACTTTATAGAGCCTTTTGTTACATGAAAAGGTTTTGCAGATGTTAAAGATTTTAAAATTGTAGAACAAAAAAAACAATATATTGAGTTAACATTTAAGTTCCTTAGTACTTTGTGGAATAATTGAACTTTGCTCTTATAATTACTTTTTCTTAGAGTGAGGAACATCTGAAATACATTTTGTCCACTACTATATAGAACTGTTTGTAGACTGGAAAGGTTCTTCATCCAGAAAAAGGTCCTACAGTAGATGTTAAAGTTTCTTCAAGGAACCGTCAATGCCAAAATGTACACTTGCCAAAATTATTCTTGCTGTTTGTTTATACTACTTATTTAAAATGATCTGAATCAACACAATTGTTGATATTTTTTGGGACAACTTAATTGTTTTATGTTCAATCCACTTAAATTCATAAAAACTAATAAGTTAACCTAATCAATTTGTGTTGGACCAACATAAAGGGATTGTGCGGAACCCAGTATGTTTTACAGTGTATATGCCACAGCAGAAGCCATTTGTTTCCTCAAAAAGCCTAAATGTGCAGAGTTCTTAAATTAACTTTTTTTTTGAGAGTGAAGAATGTTTTATAATGTGAAAATTTACAGGTTCTTTTGCATTTATTTGTCTTTTTGTTGATGTCAGTTTGATGGCTTTATCCACAATATTCCTAACCCTGCCCCTCTTATCATTATTTTGCTATGAGGAAATGATGCACAAAAATAAAGTTCCGTCCCCATCTCAGTATTCAGTTTCAGTTGAAAGTGCATCAACATACTGACTTAAAAATCTCTGCAACATTCGGTTTATTTGGACTTTATAAATCGTTTAAACAGGGCTTGTGATACAGACGTGTGTACTAAAAATGTGTTTACTTTAAACAAAAGAAAATGGAAACAGGTTGACTTCCATATAGGGCTGCGTAATATATGGAAAAACTGACATTGCAATAATTTCATATATACAGTATATTGTGATATAAATGCAGCTTCAGCAGATGGCTTAAATAGCTTGTAAAGAATTCCTAATTTTAGATCGATTGGGATGATTCTGTAGGGGAGCATATCTGCATAAAATATAATAAAAATAACAAGCAAAGTCAAATGTAACAGAGAAAAGATGCAAATAAACATAGATTTTGGATTTTCTGTGGAGTCAAACAGTATTCAAAAGCAGAAATTAAATAATCACTGTATAATAATAATAATAATAATAATAATAATAATAATAATAATAATAATAATAATAATAATAATAATAATAATAATAAAAGTACTGTATCATTTTAACTGAGTAAATAATTATATAATGTACAATTAATCTTTAAGCAACAAACATTTAATTTATTGTGCCCAAATAGCTTAAATTTGCTTCAAACTCTGACAGTCAGGTCTATAAACTTTCTCTCTAAGGTTAAAAATCTGAAATTAATCCACTATGTTGTTAACGCAAATGTAGTCAATTATTATCTCACCTACATAGCACATCTCTTTAATGTGACTATTGCGGACTCGCACACTGCAATATTGATGCTGATACGATATATTGTTCAGCCCTACTTGCATAGTATACATTTTCTTTCCATTGGAAGTCGGTGGATAGCATTTTTCAACATTTTTCAAAGTATCTTATTTTTCTGTTGAACAAAACAACTAATAAATGTTTGGCAGCATTTCAGGATGAGTAAATGTTCATTTTTGGGTGATCTATTCCTTTGCTTTGCTTTTAGAGATGGTTTGTTGCACTTCAAAAAAATTGTTGTTGTTTTTTTTTGAGTCATTCATGCTCTTGACATCCTACACTGTTTCCATCGTTGTTTATTCACAATCATTCATTAATTCACACAGAAACCGGTTTCTCAGCTGTACTGAAGCTTCAGTTTTTCCCCTTTCCAAAGTCTCAGTAGCAGCAAAAAACAGTGTGTGGGGTTTCTCTCCTCTGTAACTGGCCTCCATTAGGGGAATTCCACCAATTTCAGCATGGGGAGGACATGGATTTTCCACAAAAAATAGAGACGTTCAGTACGCTCCATTGGGCCGTACAGTTCACTGCCATCACCCAAAACCGTGAAGCGCCGTGCACCAGCCGACAACATCAGAAGCATGTTTAGATTGTGAAAGAAGTCATATGGACTCACTGTTTGTTTCTCTGTTTTGCAGGTGGCCATGGATTTCACATAGACCAAAGTTTGCGCAGACATTAAAGTAAGTGGCGGTTGAAGGTTTTGCAGCTTCTGAATCTAATTTTTCATTAAAGAAATGTCCTGCTTTGGCTTTTGGAGTTTGTTGGAGAAATTTGGCCATTATTTTTGGCACCCTTCAAGGGCTGAATAGGCATATATGAAGCAAAGAACCAGGAAATACCTGCTGCTAATGTGACGAACATTTGTGGCAAGAAATACCCACATGCCCACTAATACCTATAGGATGTTGACCTTAAAGTTAATGTGTTTCTGTGGTTAGCAGGGCTTTAGCTCTTGCAGCGCCAGTAATGAGGTGAACTGGTGAATCATACACCAGTTACAGGTTAGGGATCAGGACATTTTTTATTGTTTCTCTTTTCTAAGGTTGCATTTATTTAATCAAAAAACAAACAAAAAAACAACATCCTGGAATATTTTTTTAATTTTAAATAATCGCTAATGTAATTTCCCACTTTTTTCAGTGTCACATGATTTCTGTGTACAGAAATTCCTTTTATATGCTGATTTTATGTTCCACTATGATCCATTTATATTGGTATTCGATTATAAATAATGATCCTTATCATTCTCAGGGCCCTATCATACACCTAGCGTAATAAGGCGCAAGACATGTTTGGCGCAATTTCTTGCTATTATCAGACCAGCACAAGCCTAATTTTCACTTTTTGACCCACGTTGTTTAAATAGCAAATTCATTTACACCACTTTGTGGACTCATGGGCCATTGACCAAATAATATAGGTGCGTTAGTATGCATGTCCAAAACACTTTCACTTTGCGTTATACACACAGGATATACACCAATACACAAACATCTTTACAAACAAAAGAAATTAAAGAATTAAAGTGTTGCAAAAATTATTATTTTCTACATAAATATAAAAACCACTGCTTCCATGTCTTCTTCATGTCGGGGGGCTTTTTTCAGTATATTCATGACAATTTGCATTTGTATAAAGTTAATTTTATTAGTAGTATTTATTATATTCATATTTATATTTGTTTTAACAAAAACAATTTTAGTTTTGTCCTCCTGTCGGGTTTTGGAGACGTACAGTATGCATTTGATTTGATTTGATTTGATTTTGCATCACCATATGGGGCATAAGAATTGGATGTGTGTTTGGATATAACACTTTCTTATTATTGTTCATTTATTTGTTTGCTGGAAATTAGAACTGAATTTATTGATAGTTTAGAATCAAATCTTCAAAAACTGTTTTCTCGCTAGTAAAGTGTTTAGGTTTTCCACTTCCAAAGTCGCACCATGTAAATAGCAAATGAGCCATGGCGCAACGCAACTGACTCTTTAAGGGAATGGGAGCACATTATGCTCAAAACACTCTCTTAACTCATTAAGAGAGTAAACACAGCCCTATTAGACCATGAGCCGGGGCACAGAGCGTATATTTTTCTGTCCTTAAAATAGCAAAAGTGGATTTGGATATGCCCTTAATGCTTTTGCGCCATGCGCTTTAGACTTTGCGCCTAGATCACAAAAATAGAGCCCTTAATGTTGAAAACACCATTGTTTAATATTTTTGTGGGAACTTTTTTATTTACTTTTTTATTTACTTTTTAGCCTTAACTTTCACTTATGAACAATTTACATAAAGTACAAAATAGTACTGTATTACAGATCCAACTAAAATATGAAGCAGCCCAACATATTTCAACACTGATATAATAATAATAATAATAATAATAATAATAATAATAATAATAATAATAACAACAATAATAATAATAATACTTTTTTTCTTGAGCAGCAGATCATGTGACACGAAAGGCTGGGGTAATGATATTAAAAATGAATCTTTTAATAAGATTTTTTAAAAATAAATAAATAAATGCAGTCTTTGGAGAGCAGAAAATGTTTATTTGAAGTGTAACCTGTACATTAGTACAATGAATGAACTGCTAGCATTTGAGGTTTGACACATTTCCTTTCCTTTGTTTGTTGTACTGATATTGTTTATGTTGTTTGCTTCTGTCAGTGTTTGGCATCAAATAATTTCACCTTTTCCTGTTGCTTTGGCTTCATTTGAAGATTTTTCTACATTTCCCACAAGTATCTAAATACACATAGTTTCATGTATCAGTTGGAGGTGGGTGTTGTTTTAAGGGCTCATTATTTCAGTAAAGTGATAATGCATGTGTGTGCATAGGAGCGGGTGTTGCTGACAATGGCTCTTTCAGTTGTTCCTTTTGCTCGAGCTGTGAAGTTCAGGTTTGCATATTGTTTGTTGTGGTGATTGTTTTGCAATCTTGTTTTGTATTTCCTTTATATTACATTTTGAATGCCTGCAATGTATCATATATTCAAATAATGCTAGATATGATTGATTCATTGGCCTCTTTAGAACATACATTTACATATGTCTTTTACTAATTTATTTACATATAAATATAAAGTGTATCCATAAATAAATGAGTAAAAGACATATGTAAATATAGCATTACCAAATTTGAGAGATATAAATTAGGTAATCCTAAAAGTTTTTAAAATTTGAATGTAATTTTATTTATTTATTAGATTTTGGTAGTAATTATTTATTTTAAAAAATAAATAAATAAATAAATATATTCTCTATTTTCTCATGTATTTTATGTTTAATAATTGAGGCTTTATGAATGTGCTCACTTATTGTTTACAATTTAATTTTATTACATATTATTTAATGTTTAAACCAGTTGAGGAATAATAAATGTATTCACTCTTTTATATTTAAAGACAATATTCTGTTATTTGTTTGTTTATTTATTAATTTTTAGCTTTGATTTCATAGTACTAATTTATTTTTAAATAATTTAGAAAAATGTCTTATATTTAAGATACATTATTTTATTAGTTATTATTTCATAAATATTTATTAAAGACATTCTGATTTAGTTTTACTATTTAAATTAATTTAATATTTTTTATTTTATAATATTGATTTATTGCTTTTTGTAAGTTATATTAAGTTATACTTAATGTACTTTTTTGTCAATATATATTTAATGAAAATATTTAAATGCATTTATACTTTTTTTCTGATAACTATTTTGTTTTTTCATAAAAAGTAAAATGGCAGAGATTATTTAGCACTTATTTTTAAATGAATACTATTTTATATAGTTTATATATATATATTTTAAATAATAAGTGAAAGTAATTTCAAAGTGTTTGTTTTTGTTGATGAAAACACAAGGAACCCATTTCCCCTTTTTCTATTTCTTTTTTATCTGACCTTTAGAGTCTGTCCTAGACATTGGCCAACCGTCGTACCATTAGAAACAGCGCCAGAGATTCTCGGTATCAAAAATGATCTGATACTTAACCATACTTCGCCACTGAAAGCTGAATTACAGTTGAATTCCTGTAAAGGCTCTCATGAGGGGTTTCCATGCTATTTATAAACCCCATTCATTACCAAACCTCCTTTCATTTACTCTTATACAGTAATTCTCTGTAAATCCTGAAACGGCAGGCAGTCTGTATAACCTTATGAAATAAATTCAGTATAAACGTAGAGGTAATTATGGACAGTGGAACATATGGCTTAAAACCTCTTGCCAGTTCCTCCGTCTGGATGCCAATGAGAGCAGTATAAACTTGCGCTTGAGCCATAGTCGCTTGTTTGGATTGTATTAAAGATGGTGCCACTTTAATCTGTCTATCCAGAAGTTAACATTAAATCTCTCTAGATGGAAGTCTTCAGCTCGACTGCAAGCATAAGTTCCTTTTTTGAGTACCAAGCTACTTTTTTCCAAACAAGTAGTGGTTATAAAAAAAACATTATTTAAGGCATGTTGGATTGTCTGAAAATAAGTTGTAAAGTCTGCATGAAACTCGAGTGACTGAGAATTCACACTGAAACTGAATATTGAGTAGGGGCGGAGCTTTCTTTTTGCGTATCATTTCCTCATAGCATACTAACAGTAAGAGGGGTGTGGCTACGAATATTGTGACTGAAGTTGTCAAATTGACATCATCAGTGAAGGACCGCCAGGCCCGGATTAAGAATTCAGAGGCCCCTGGGCACAATGTCTTGTAGGGCCCCCTACCTGGCCACACCCCTATAGATGAATTTAAAAATAAGATTAATATAATATTTTTTAAATAAAATTAATCTATAATGTGTTGCCCACATTTTTTAAATAAATGATTTACAGTACATATATTTCTAGTCTACAAAGATTTAACTTATTTTTAAAGCATTTAAAGAACATGAAAATGAAAAAAATACTAATAAAACTAGTAAAAATTAATATATTTTAATATACTTGTTCAACTTCATTGAAGCAGTACTAAAATATATACATTTAAGGATATTTTTAATGTATAACTTCTAAAAACGTATGATGATATATGATTTGGATATAACACCTCTCCAATCCAGTTCTATGAATCTGAGTCCTCCATAATACACACACTTATTAATGATTCCTACTTGTCTTCCTCGTGATGAAGAGTAGGCAAAATCTGATATGTAGTGGGGGAAAAAAGAAGAACGTGTTCGTCAGACGCTGGATTCGAACCGGGATCATAAACGATCGCGTCAAAACACATTGCCATGCGCTTTACAAGCTGCACCACTCACGCTGCTGTCAGTTGCGCTCTTTATTTATATCACGCTGTCGATTAAACAGTGATGGACGAGAATCACTCAAGTAGCATATTCCAACAAGCTGCGCTTTTTGCGCTTAGCCAAAATAGACACTCCAAAATCGTAATTTTTCCCCCCTCGCCAGGGCCCCGGGTGCGCACGGACCCCTGGGCCTGTGCCCATAATGCCCATTGGTTAATCCTTGCCTGAGGACCGCAACTCCAAACAAGGAAGCAAATGGTCAGACTTTGATTGAAGATTACCAAAACAACATTTTTTTAGTGGATTAATTTCCGCTGAGTAATTGTTCACCTAAAGAATAACCATAAATGCTAGCTAGGCAAATATTGTGAATTTTGATTTAGCATGGACTTTGCGTGAGGTCTTATGTTACATTGGAGGACTGTTGGACAGCATGGTGGCTCAGTGGTTAGCACTGTCGCATCACAGCAAGAGGGTCTCTGGTTCAAGTCCCAGCTGGGTCAGTTGGCATTTCTGTGTGGAGTTATCCATGTTCTCCCCGTGATCACGTGGGTTTCCTCCAGGTGCTTCGGTTTCTCCCACAGTTCAAAGACATTCGCTATAAGTGAACTGGGTAAGCTAAATTGTCCGTATTGTTTGTGAATGAGTGTGGGTTAGGGTTAAAACATCCGCTGTGTAAAACTTACGCTATAGTTGGCAGTTCATTCTGCTGTGGTGACCTCTGAAGTAGAGACTAAGTTGAAGGAAAATGAATGAATGAAGGGCTGTTTTATTTAATGCTACATCAAATTTGATTTTCAATTCAGTTACTGTATTGTATTCCAGATCTGATTAGAACAGAGGAGAATTATTATTTTACAAACCACTCCTATCTATTTTAAACCATGTTGAATCTTCTTATTAATGAACAAATGGTAGCATCTTCTTATTAATGAGCAATTTCAACTCTTGAATCAGTGTTAAATTGACTGATAGAAAAAGCCCAAATGTAACCTATGTATTTTTAAAGAAAGAAATGTCACAACATAAACATTATTTGAAAGGGTTTTAAACAATATAAATTCATTTCACTTAAACTTTTAGATGAAAAAGTGATCGTTTCATGCTGTAATCGTTTGTCAGTAAGTGCAATTTCTATGTTTATGCTAAAAAACAAAATTCAATGCTAAATAGGCATAAGATACTGTATGTAGAAAAGACTACTAGACAGTTAGACAGAGTATAAAACAAATATACAGATCAAGCATGTTTGAGACATATTCTACTTGATACATATCCTTAAACCAAGTGACATTTATCAAAAATTTTTTTTAAAAATCTGAATATGAATTATGTATATTTTGAAAGCCTTAAAGCATTCGCATTGTAATTTGCAATGTAATCTTAAGGCATTTGCAATACAAGTTGTTCCCTTGTTAAACACTGGATAATTTACATAAAAAAATAAAAGCTTTTTTATGTATTTCAGTCAAAATGCTAGAATAAAATTGATATGTTTTTATTAATGTATTTTATTTATTTATTTATTTTAATTATTTTTTCGGGGTATTCACCTTTATTAGATAGGACAGTAGAGAGAATTGACAGGAAAGCATAGGGAGCAGAGAGAGGGGAAGAATCGGCATAGGACCGCGAGGCACAATCAAACTCGGGTCCCCGTGAGCATGTGTCGACGCCCTAACCACTACACCACTGGCGCCAACTTTATTAAGGCATTTTAACATGTATATAAGTCTAAAATAGTGCTATTGTTACTCATTTTAATAGTTTAGTATTGTGATTGTTTTTTTAAAAATCTGCTAAATCCTGAAAAGTAAATAATATAGCGATCTTAATGCAAAAAAGTAATTATATATTCAAACATGATGGGAATAAACATCATATTTAGAGTTGTCTTTTTTTATTTTGAAATAAATATTTATTGTGTGCCTCTGGCAATATTGAAGCAGCTATAGTTTTCTGATGCTATGGTGTATATGGACATATGCGGTGAATGTGTATCATCTATAAGAGAAACCTCTGGTGAGAATGACTTGACACTTTTGATATGAACATTTGCACTTGCGCTCTTTTCAGTTCCTGGGATCGGGTCTGTGCAGCTGCCGGCTGCAGCTGAGCTCCAGTTGAGTTTCTGAAACCCCTCTCCACCCCGTCTACACACGTTCTCCTGGAGCACGTCTCTCCTTGCGGTCGGTTCTCCCTGTGGTTCAGACATGCCACCCAATCTCCCGCTTATTGGACCCATCTGTCTCATTAGATTGTGTGTCATTGCTGGTACTGTTTTAAATGTCAGATTTGGAAGCCAGCCTGTCTCACTTCCTCTTCCATTAAATAGGCTAGAGAAAACGCCAGGTTCTTAATAGGGTTGGCATGATTTCCCTACAGGGTTTGAGTGTTTATATATGGGATATTTTGAGATCCAACTGCAATTTTCATTTTCCTTCTACCTTTACTTTAATACAAATTGTTCCACGAGGATTAACCCAGGTAATAAACTTATGTTAAGATGAGTTTTGGCCACTGTAATTTGAGATCAAGTGTATTCAAATGCAATGGCAATCTATTGACCTCGCTCTTAAGGGCATTAGCAGGTGCGCTAACAAAGACGCTTAAGACGAAGGCAGCTATTAGTGTACCTTGTGGCCAGGGGAGTGAGGTTTGCTCATACAGCTCCTGCTAGATGGACTTTAGTAGACTCACATTCATAAACCTCACTTCCATAAGGTTCACATCACCAAAGTTACCCCTATGGATCTACTGTCCCTGCTCAAAGTAAGATATGATCTCTAACAAAGGAGACAAGAACTGTAAGAAGGACATTAGCCGCATTTCCACTATCAGGCCTGTGTGAGCCAGGGCTTCATCAGGCCTGCTGATGTCCATACCCCCAGAGCTCTGTAGGGTCAGTATGGTAGCTCACAGTGCAGCACCATCATAATGAAATGATCAGGATGGAGACTTCTGAATCAAGCAAATTGCATGTTACTGTATTAAATCATCTATCTATCTATCTATCTATCTATCTATCTATCTATCTATCTGTCTGTCTGTCTGTCTGTCTGTCTGTCTGTCTGTCTGTCTGTCT
>CAIGQQ010038113.1:1929050-1956740 GCA_903798035.1 Danio albolineatus
TGTCTGTCTGTCTGTCTGTCTGTCTGTCTGTCTATCTGTCTGTTTATCTGTCTGTCTGTCTGTCTGTCTGTCTGTCTGTCTGTCTGTCTATATTCATTCATTAATTCCATTAACCCACTGACTATAATGTTAGTTGGCATCATGTCCTGAGTGGTCTCTCCACCAACAGAGGGGCCTTGACCAAGCTCACCATCCATCAAATCATAAGAAATTTGTTTATATGACCATTGTAAATATTATTGGCTTCATACTGTGCCTGCAACTTTTTCAACTTTTGCTGGATTTGTACCATGTGTGTTGAAGCTCTAGCATCCCAAGCTCAGTAACAATGTAATTTTTGACATCCTCATTTCGGCAGACATTGCCAAACATGCTATCAGCCCAAATGCTCTGGTATCTTCAACTAACCAAGAATATCTGTTCTTTCTTTTTTATGCTGTCTTCATGTAAAACTAGTGAAATAGGCATCTTACCGCAGACCCTCTTAACCTGACTCAGGCAAACTTTACAGTACATAAAGACCACAGTGACATCCTCGCATTGATCCCGAGGACCAGTATGATCACCTGTCGGTGACCGACTCACACCTGCAGTGTACTTTGATGTAATCTACATTGTAAAATCGATATAAAAATAACCATGAATTGAATTTAACTAAATATTTGGCAAGCTGAAAAAGCTCAGCCATTGGTCCTGAAGAAGCACTTATGAGGCCCGATTGGACCCCAAAAGTTACTGTAGAAATGCTTAAGGCATGACAATGAAAATGTGGCTATTTGGATGAACCCTTAAACAGTTCCAGCCTAGTAGTTATAGAATAAATGTGGCAAGAATAAAAGGAGAGAACAGCGCTCAGCCAGAGAAGGATGCGTGTGGTGCTTGTTATAAATCAAAGATTATAATAACATCTATTTTAGATTTAAATGTCTGTAATAGCACTATTTAGTATAAATAACAATATTTAGGATTTGTTAAACTAATGTCTATGGAGATATAGACATTAACAACTATTAAATATATAATTAATTATTGTTATTGTATAGGCAATAATAATTATTTCTAATTATAAATGGAGCTCTGCAAGTCTCTGAAATGATATGCAGATTCTAAGGTATGAATTCTTCTTGAGGGGGGGGGGGGGTTGGGGGGGGGGTTAATTATGCAAAACAAACTATACAAATATTACAAAATGTAAACATTATCTGAGTTTACAGTGGGATGCTGGGTTCACACCAAACGCAGAGCACCACATCACTCTAGTTTACTCACAGGATGTTTTTCGCATCAAATTTCCCCTCAAATTAAATTACTCTGATCCCTCGCTATAATGGGGTTCACTTTTCGCAGCCTCACAGTTTTTAATTGTGTAATTTGACATGCATATTTTCTGCAGTGCATTGTGTTTTGCCTCCTAATTAGCACATTGCCCCTGACTGGCTATAGAGCATGGTCAATCAATCTCCTCCGTGCCGTGTCTCCTTTAGTACAAAATGCGCTCAGCTTGCCAAATTTACATAAATCTTTGATTGCTAGCAATGTAACTCTGAAGTGCTGTACTGTATTTTTGCAAGTTTTCTCCCCAACAAACCCCACGATGTCCACGAAATATTCTGCACCGTCAAATGCACCTGCAGTATCACCTAAAAGGCAGAGGAAGATGCTAACCATAACACAAAATGTTGAACTTCTGGAGATGCTAATAGAAGGCAGAAGTAATGCTGCTGTAGGGCGCCATTATGGATTAAATAAATAAAGATCAACTGGTTTCGATTTTTGGTTTCATTCTATAATACTGGTCTTATTTTTCTACGAAGATTTGAACTTTGAGAGTGTTAAAACAAGAGAGAAAAGTGGAAATGTTAATGTCTGTGTGAGAAAAGTGTATAAAGTGTGTAGTGAGGGGTTTTACAGCCTTAAAACATCTATAATAATTGTAGAAAAATAAAGCCGACTACTTTGCGGATTTCACCTATTGTGGGTTATTTTTAGAAAGTAACTCCTACGAATAATGAGGGACCACTGTATATGAATTTGCAAGGAAGATGCAGTTGAAACGAATTCTGCACAGTCACTGCAGAATCCTTTGCACGTTTCATTCCATTCACACCACTCGAGAATTTGCTCGTTTGCATTGACTTCATATTTAATCTACTGGAATGAATAAATAATGTCGCTTTTGGCTTGCTTGGCTGTTGATGTTGACAATTTGGCAGCCTGCATGTGCAGTTTTTTTTTTTTTTTTTGGACTGCAAAACCTAGTCAATCCTACATACATCATCTTTAGCAAACTTTTTATTAACTTCGTTGTGGTTAGGTGACGTGGACTTTTGTGGGGTTTATTGTCCGTTTCCTATGCAGTCCATAGGGGTTGGGTCTACACTGCTGGTTTGATAACTCAATACAAGACAAACAAATAGAAAACCCATACAACAGCCTATTTGGCGCTCCCAGCAACAAAGGAAACATCTGCCTGCATGTTGCAGCGTTTGCACCAGATCACCACAGCGGCTATCTGAGGGAGAACTGCTGCACGACACATCCACTTCACCAGAGCAACTGCTCTCACACATGAAGTTCTGCTTCAGCTTAGTACCAGCATCCGCCACAGCAGCTGTGTGTGTGTGTCTGTTTGTGTATGTGTGTCAACACATGAGCTTTCTTTTTTTCATCCAGCAGTTGGGAACATGCCTCGGCCCTCACCGCTGGCCATTAGCTCTGGTCCATATTATTCTGCAGTCTGTGGATGGCAAAACACACAGATTCTGTGTTGTAAACCTGGTTAGATGCGCTAGGTTACACAGAGCAGTTCTGAGATCAATGCCACACAATTTACATTTGGAGAGGAAGACTGTTGTAGTGTTATGTGAAGAACAGTATGAATGCCAATTAAAAGCTGGCTCACACTGTGCAATTTTTATTTTTATTTTTTTTTAATTATTATTTTTCTTGAATGGTTGTGGCATGTCATACTGCATAAACATGGCTCACATGTCACACTGTAAGATCTCAGCTATCATAAAGTCAGACCGAACGACAATGAAGACATGCCAAACACAAAAGAAAATGCCCGTGAAGTTTGACATCACAACCCTGTGACACTTTCACTATCCCACATTCTAAAATGATTCCTCACAAAAAATGTAAACAAACTGTAGCGGCAATTTTGCACACAGCACGCCTCAATAATAAAACCAGGAAGAAAAAAAACTGTTTTGACATTTCTCCACAGTCATTTGAATTGTCGCATGGATTGCGTCATCAAATTCAGAGCTCCTATTGGTTCTTGGATTGACGCTCATTGCAGCTGTTGTCACACTGCAGGAAAGTATCTGAAATTTTCTGACACTGCCAGAACTTCATCGGAGGAAATTTAGCGGCATTAAGCGGCTGTCTGTGAACATGTCAAACCAACGATCAAAGATCCAAGATTTTAGCCTAGGATTTCAGGAATCTTTTAGGATTTCCCAAATTTGTCTTAGATGACAAAATGGTGGCTGAAGTCTCACAGTGGGAGCATGGCTTATGGCTTATTTTCATCTGTGTTCAGATCGATCTCCTGTAAGGATGCAGAAATAACTTGTCAATAAATAGACCTTTTAACCACATGTGGTTTTAAGGGTAAAACCAGTGTATCTGCTGGAAATAACTAAATGCAGTTTCCTAGTGGCACAGAATGTTCTGTGGTTTAAGAATCAGTGGCAATGTGGTACATGTAATGAGTATCACATCTGATTACTTTTTGAAAAAAAAAATTGAGGGATAGTTTATACAAAATTTACAAATGTTTTTGCCTATGTGGTGAAACTCAATGGGGTCCAAAACAGCACTAGACTCCACTGATATATAAAGCGACATATATACAATTAGCCAGTGAGCACAATCGTGGAAAGCAGTGGCTCAGTGCTATTGTTTAGTTGGCAGAAAATGCATGTCCTAAGTCCAAAGCACACTTCAGTTTTACAGTTGCACTGTACCCACACTGCCTGTATCAAATGTGATTTGGGGCAATAGGTTTGAAATGATAAATTAAACATTTTTATCTTGACTGTGTCAATGGATGCATCGAGCACATCAGCTAATTAAATGGATGCAAGACTATATTTGTACAATAGTATCTTAGGATATACCTATACCAACAGCAGATGTCATGCTTTATCATGAAGGATATGTTTTTTTGGGAGTGTAAATCTTTTGTGTGCAATCCATGTTTGAATTGTTTCATTTGTGAAAATGCAAGGCTTACTGAGGAATGTGCGGGATAATGGAAGCAAAGGAGATCCAATGAATATTGCAGTATAATCTCTATTTCCTGTGAGTTTTTTGTTGTTTATATGTATTTCCATATAACTCTTTTTTTTTGCTTCAAGGTGTAGTTTGACTTTTTGGTCAAATCATTTGGTTAGTGAAGTACTTCAACCACGGTTTCCACTTTCTAATATAACATGTTCTTCATTTTTGTGCGTGCTTTATCCTTGTAGAGTCTTCAAAAGCAAACATTGTGAAAAGGTAACCCTTGGACATCCATTTTGGTAACTACTGAATAGCATAACCGTCATTACCACTAGTTTGGGAAATTTACACACAAATCTATTCATTTAGCTGACACTTTTATCCAAAAATGACTAACAAAAAAGGAACAACAATGTTAAATTTGTCCATTTCTCTGCTACTGTATGTCTGTTCCTTCTGGAGATTATGAAGCAAATCAAAGTCAGGTTTCAAGGGGAGGGAGAAGACTTTCTTTGAGAAGACATGGCTATTGCAGCGACTCCTCTAGATCTCCAGACTGCCCTGGCCTTTGCTGTCCTCTCTCCAAACCACATAAATAGTTCCGCAGGGGTAGGGCACGATCAGACGTTAAAATAACAATATCCCGTTTAGCAAAAGGGAAAGCACTGGCTCGCTCATTCCCAGCGAGAGTGGTGGGAAGAATCAATGACTTCCTTTTCCGAGTCTCTGAGGAGTAAGGATACAGCTCAGGTCCCGGGGGTGTCTATCGTATTAATAGTCCTCTCGATAAGCTCGTAGAACTTGTGAGAACTTCTCGTCAATGGATCAAACAAGAGATCACGTGGAAAGCGCATCTCCCAACCACGAGTGAGTAGTATCTTGTGTCTTCCACACAAAGGCCGAACAGTGAAGGTGTGTGACTTGATTGCGCTGAAGATGGCAACCTGAGATTGAGCTTTTGAAGTGTCAGTCCAGGTTTCTATTGCTCTGGAATTGTCAAGCATTAACCACAAGTCTGGCCCAGGGTGCAGTGCCCTGAGCAAGGGAGTGGGGGACTTTTTCTCAGGTGATGTGTTCCTGGGCTTTGTGTGCCACCACAAATTGGGATCCCATACATGAGTAAAAGAAGCACTCAAGTATTGGAAATAGATCGGTGGCCTTTGCTGGGCTTCGGGTCTCTGTGGTTTCCAATGGGGAAAGCCCCAGCATATGTATGCGTGACAATTGAAGATAACATGATGAGTTTGATACTCTTCAGTTATATGAAACAATTGAGCTTGTTTTGGAAAACACGGCAATTAGGGAGGCGCATATCAACCTCTGCGTGTTGATAAAATCCAATGTTATGCAAATGTTATGTAGAGAGGACTGATGCCTCATTAAAAAGATGAAATGCATTAAACATAACTTTTAACAAGAATACATTTCTTTAGCATGTTGGTGTTTAAGGTTTTCAAACATTAAAAACAACAGCAGTGTAATATGGCTTCAGATTCTTTTTCTGCACATTAAAATGTTTTAATGTATTATTTTTTTGGTAACACTTTATTTTGATGGTCCATTTGAGTATCAGTAGACTGTCTACTTAATGTCTGTTGATACTGACATTCAACAGACATTAAACTGACTATAAGAAACTTTTCAAGTGCATGTCAACTTACATTATCCCTACCCCTAATCCCAACCCCAATCTAACAGTCTATTTATAATCTAATGAGAATTAGTTGCAATGTAACTTAAATTCAACAAATGAACCATCAAAATAAAGTGTGACCTATTTTTTTAAAGTAACCTATTTTACCTTTTTTTCAAGATTTAAAATCTCTTTTGAGTCTCCATATTGTGTCTGTAAAGTTTCATCTCAAAACACCCATCACTCAAAACATTGAACACAATGGGCTCTATTTCAACAATCGAGGCGCAAAGTCTAAAGCACAGGGCGCAAAAGCTTTTAGGGCATGTCCAAATCCACTTTTGCTATTTTGAGGACGGAAACATACACTCTCATACACATAACTCTTTTAATGAGTTATGGGTGTGTTTTGAGAATAAAACAATCAGTCTCATCTCCCATTTCCTTTAAGAGTCAGTTGCGTTGCACCATGGTCCATTTGCTATTTACATGGCGAACTTTGTAAGTGGAAAAACTGAATGCTTCACTACCGAGAAAACAGTTAAACAGACCATCTGCAGCGCAAGGATAAAGAATGGGCTTCCTCCAATCGGCCTTTACTTTCTCTTTCGTGGATAAGGAAACGGTGTTGTACAGTCTGCTGAAGATATCCATTAGCCTAAATAATTAAGTTTGTTTGTTAAGCGCAAAGATTTGTTTCCAAACTATTTCTAAATTCAGTTCTAACTTTCAGCAAACAAAAAATGAACAATAATAATGAAGTGTGGTCAAAAACTGAGTTACATTATATCCAAATACACATGCTGTGGCCCATATGGTCCAAAACCAGACAGATGGACAAATCTAAGCTTGTTTTTATTAAAACAAATATAAATATGTATTTTCCCAGAGATGGGTTGGATAAGTTGGCGGTTGATTCCGCTGTGGCGACCCCAGATTAATAAAGGGATTAAGCCGACAGAAAATGAATGAATTAATAAATATGCATATAATAATAATATTATTAATAATAATAACATTATACAAAAGCAAGTTGTCATGAATACACTGAAAAATGCTAGTGCCTTTAATGCTAGTTCTCTCAGCCCACCTTTCCCACGTGCCTGTCAGAGCGTGCGTCAGATAAACAGCACAGTTGTGTATTGTTATTACCCAAAAACACATATTAAATGTTTAAAAAAGAGATTGATGTATTGGCAATGTTGTTCTTAACATTGGCAACAGTTGTGTACAAAAGGAATCATTTCATGCCAGAAATGGTTAAAAATAGAGAGAGTGTTAGTAAAGAAACAACAGAAATGTAGTTGAACCCAATCAGGACTGGAGCCATTCAACACTAAATTCCAACAAACATAAATCTGGCATTTATTATAATTATAGATTTTTTATAATGATTAAGTTAATTTATTCATTCATTTTATTCAATCCTAAAAGATTCCTGAAATCCTAGGCTAAAATCTGTGATCTTTGATCATTGATTTGACATGTTCACAAATAGCTGCTTAATGTCTGTGTGACAACAGCTGCGATGAGCGTCAATCCAATAACCAATAGGAGCACCGAATTTAATGACGCAATCCATGCGACAATTCAAATTACCGCAGGGAAATGTCAAAACAATTTTTTTCTTCCTGGTTTTATTGAGGTGTGCTGTGTGCAAAATTGCAGGAATCATTTCAGAATGCAGTATAGTGAAAGTGTCACGGGTGGATGATGAAAACTCTGTTTGGCACATCTTCATTGTCGTTCCGTCTGACTTTGATAGCTGAGATCTTACAGTGTGACATGTGAGCCATGTTCTTACTAGCCTTTATTAATCAGAGATCCCCACAGCGGAATGAACCACCAACTTATCCTGCATATGTTTTACACAGCGGATGCCCTTCCAGCTGCAACCCAGAACTGGGAAACATTCACACACACTCATACACTATGGCTAATTTAGTTTATTCAATTCACCTATAGCGCATGTCTTTGCACTGTGGGGGAAACCGGAGCACCCAGATGAAACCCACGCGAACATGGGGAGAACACAGAAATGCCAAATGACCCAGCCGAGACTCAAACCAGCGACCTTCTTGCTGTGAGGCAACCACTGAGCCACCGTGCCGCCCTATTAAGTTAATTTAAAGTCATTTAAAAGCTGCTACAATTGTCTAAAATTTAAAAAAAGGAAAACTAACAACAGAAATTCTATTTTAATCCATATTAAATGTCAATATTCATCATTTAAAAGCTATAATCAGTCATTTTATCCTCTAAAATTGGGAGAAAATAAATACAATACAGAAAGGATCTGTTTTGCCAGCAAGAATCCCTAAAGGATTGTTGCCGTTTCTTCTTTAGCTAACATCTCCCAGAAATGAGCTCCTTTGGGTAGGGTGGCGATTGTCTGGCGAATGATAGGCTCGTGGTCCCTCAACAGGCACAGGAGCACCACCATACATACCGACATACCACACTGATGGTTGAACTCGTCCCAGAGCGAGGGCCAAGCAGCAAGCCCACCCAGCTCCATCGGCCCTCCACAGTCTACCTTCCGCGTTCCTCCTCAAGTCCGGCCGAGGATCAAGGGCAGGCCGCGCGTCGGGGGACTCTGTAATGAGTGCAGGGGCCCGGCCATCACTTTCAAGCTCTGGCCCAGGAGTGTAATTTCATCAAACGCTATTTCCTGTAGATAAGACTCAAACATTTCTCCTCTTTTCTTATTTTTAGGGTGGGAGTGATTGACGTGATTTCAACTGATGGAATGTGAATTTCTGTAGCTCTGCTGGTACTGCAGTGTGTCACGTTAAGGCTCATCTGCCAGCATATGTGTGCAAATCTATGCTTTGTGCACTACCGCTTATCTGTGCTTCCTTGTGTTCACCCTCTTCCATTCGAACATAACGTAACTCCGCTCTCTAGCTCTTTAATAGCTTAATCAGGCCTGCATTACACTATTACTTTACTCACCCAAGACCCTGCAAATTGTTTCCAGCTTTGAGGGAAATCAGTTAAGATAGTTTGCAGGCCCTGATATAGGCAGTGGATTTTAATTTGGCGTAGTTGGTCCTTGTTCTCTCTTCTTTGGTTTTGTGTTTAGACTACATAGAGTCCAGTCCATGACTCTGATATTTGCCTTATCTAACCGTTTGACCTCAGTAGCATATTGCTTGCTGTTGGCATTCCCACAGTTGGAAGTCAATGTATGTGAAACAGTAGGAAGTCTTCTGAATGGCGCTGTGTCACAAGGGAAAGGAGGACAGGCAGGCGACGACAAACACGGTACTTCCTTCCACGTGTCTCTGCCGTGATCCCAATCATTCATAAATTTGCACACCCAGGGAGTTTTGGAAGTCCGTCCATCCTGTTCATTATCTACGGCCTCTGGTCATTAGGCTGGAATGAGAAACCATCACAGGCTCATCTTCAGATAACGTCATGATCTAGAGGGACGGCAACCTGAAAGCCCTTTTCTACTGCCTCTGTCTCAGCTCGTCACTCCCTGCCTTGCTTTCATCTGGTCTCACTCTCTCTTTTCTTTGGTTTAAGGCTTTCTCTATTACTGCATTTATGGAGTACTTTCACTGACAGCAGTTCTCAGCCACTGGAAGTCATACATTTAAAGACATGGTTAGTTGTTTATGGCATTGTGAGCTGCAGGGACTGGTGATGAGGCTGCAAAGCATAGTGCAAGTACTCATGCAAATCTGAAACAACATGCTACTACAAATGACAGTGCCTGGTTATAATAAGTAACCTAAGTGCAGACATGCGTATACTGTATATAATGCCCCAGAGGTTGATTTATGCAACAATGATTTTTGCATTAAACCTACAGCTTTTTCATCTAACATCCTGTTTCTCAAACCATTTAAATTGTTTAATGTATCAATCTATATCTACCCAGATGTAAACAACAGCATGGAATTTACTACTAATTTCCGTAATTTACTACTGAATAAGTCTAGTCCACATGAAATATGTGTGGACGTTGCTAAATAATATAGATAATGAGTTGGTAAGCAGGAAATGGTAATATTTTGACAAGTTGAATTTAACAGGCTCTCTCCTGTTTGATTTGTAATAAATTGTGGCAGTCTATAGTAATCCTTACACACGCACACGCACACACATATATATATATATATATATATATCATCTCTTCATCCACCACCAGTGTGCAGCATCCACCTGGATGACACAACGGCAGCCATATTGCGCCAGAACACACACCAGCTGATTGGTGGAGAGGAGACAGAGTGATAAAGCCAATTATGATATGGGGATGGTCATAAGGCCATGATAGACAGAGACCTATGGGCAAATTTGGCCATCCTGTGATTTTTAACGGCCTCGGTTTAACGTCATCCGAAAGAAGGCATTCACTGAGCAGTATAGAGTCCCCTTCACTAAACTGGGGCTAACACCACCTCCAGCAGCAACCTAGCTTTCCCATGTGGTCTCCCATCCAGCTATTGACCGGGCACAGCCCTGCTTAGCTTCAGTGTGCGACCATATGAGAGTTGCAGAGAGCAACTAAAATAAGACAATAATTCATCATTTTCAGCTGATGTAATCAACAATATATGCAAGATTTATTTGGCTTTGTGGCATTGTTTACATTCTGCTTCTTAAATTAAGTATAAGAGTCAAGTTTGGTGTTGATGAAAAGGAATGCTAGTCTTATCAAAGTGATCATAAGATAAATAAAACCATAACATTTTGGGAAGAACTAGACTGAGCAATCAACATATTGCCTTTTTCTTTCCAGCCCTTAAGCATATCAGACCTTATGAAGGAGAGCAGACGAGGGAAGAGGATATTTTCAATGCTCAGACAGGGCCATGGTCTATCTCATCCTCTCAGTCTTTTTTGACCTCTGTCTCTTGTTTTTCTCTGTCTTCCTGTCTTGTGCACCTTCCTCGCTTTCTCTATTTCCATTTGACTCTTTCACTGTATGACTGCACTGCCATGGCGTCTTCTCTGTTTCTTAATGTCTTTTTATCTCAGGTCCAGCCAGCTATATCGTTCTATGTAGCATTTAACAATTTCCTTGTTCAGCCATCTCACAGATTCACCTCTCTCAGCAGAGTCTGTTCTGAAAGTCCAACATGCCAAAATGTAAATAGTACAGAGGCTTTCTCATTACCTCACTGGGTATTTTTAGGTGCCTCTTAAGAGCAGACACGAGAGGAGGCCCATAACTCACCAGCTACAAGAAAAATCGTAGACAAACCAAAACAATATTGTACTAACTGTACAGTAAAGCCGTGAAGAGAAACATGTGACTGTGGGCTACAAAATTGCACAAGTCAACATTGCTTCCATTATTTTCATGACACAGCACCAAATCAGCAACACTTCAAAACCATGATGTTGCAGAATGCTTTAGGGAAGTTAGTTTTCTTGCTATCTATTGTAGTGTGGGAACGGGAGCTGTTGTCTGAAGAAAGATCACTCATCATCCATCGCTACCCTTCCATCCATTCACCTCTCCCTCTGCTGGTACGAAGTGTGCTTGTCTCTGACAACAGCACCTTTGAGGAATGGAGGGAGTTTTGTTCCGTCTGTGGGGCTCAGCTTTAGCGGGGTGTTCCCTCCCTGGTTTCTCTCCAGCAAAATTACCTTCAGCTGTATTCAGAGCCAGAGGATGACACACATCTAGGAGTCTGGGCCCAAAGCCGAGGTGGAGGCTCCATAGTCTTGATGCTTCTTCTTATGGTTTAGTCATCACGAGGCTCTCTTCTCTACGTCTGCCTGCTTTCTTCCAGGAAAGGCCTTTTTCCAGCCTGTTCACACTGCAGTCATTAGCGTGTTTGGAAATGGAGCAAGGGATTTGAGAAGGGGGGAAAAGAAACCCTAACAACAAATCAAAAAATGAATTGTAATTGAATATATTTTTGCAGGCAATGATATGTGATCTAAAAAATTGTGGTAGGCGATTATGATTCAACACATTTGCTGCCCTGTGATTAATAGGTATTAAGTTCAATAGTCAAATTTAATTTGCTGAAGGGTAGATAATGGTGAATAAGTGCTTTGAAATTTGTACAAGTGAAGTGGACAAGTCTTGTCATGTATTGAGATGCAAATATTTAGCTTTAAAATGAATCTTCCACTATATTCATCCAAAATCCTAGATGCTGCTAATTTGCACTTCAACAGGTTTTACTTTTTTTGTAAGTGAAGACCAGTGAGAAGTCTTAGGGTGTGAAACTGCTATACTCATTGCATAATTGGATGACTAAGAACTGTTTCCACTGGGGTATCTATCCGGTCATATAAAACTGTAGATGTACCTTTTAGCTGCATGCGGTGCTTATTCAGTTTCTTGTAAAGAGGCTAGAACCAAAGAAATCACCTAAGCTCAGTGCACAAAAACAAGTCTGTCTCTGACACAATGGGAGACAGTGTCTTCTGCACAAAGGATGGACTCCGGAGTTCTTCCAATCTCCATTCAGTCTCCGCTACAGTGAGAAGGCTCCGTCGGAGTGGATTGTGTCCAGCAAGGATTCTCCTCTCACACTTCCTCTTTTTCATCTGGCCGGAGAAGTTTCCTGCCCTCTGGATGCCGCAAGGCCATAGGGGCGGATGTGTCCTGAGGAGGGCTTTCCATTAGTACAAAGAGGTGCTGAAGAGAGAAGCCTTCATACTTCCTTCCTTTAAAGAACCTCAAAACATGACATCATCGATAGAAACCTAAAAGGGGAGGAGCAGAAGAGGAAGAGAAGTAAAGGTTGAGAGCCATATTATCTTCTCTTTTCAAAGCAATGTAGCTCAATCCAAACCCAGACTTCCAGGAGGCTTTGATCAGGCTCAGCTTTCTGTTTCCAAAGGGCTACAAAAATATCTTTCTTATTTCAGAAACTTACATAATTTCTTTTCCCTCTTCCCCTTTGCACGGAATCTAATAAAGCAATGAAACTAATAAAGTGAATTAGGATTTGAGCCGGGCACCAGTGCACAAGAGCCCTTTATGTCTTTCCTTGCAATATGGAGCTCACAGGGTTGAGCTCATGGCTCAAAGGAAGGTCTCCAGCAATGTGAGGGAATGACTCTGGTTTAGTGTGCAAGGTCTGCAAGCAATCCGCACACCTGAATGTATAGCTTTGAAGTCAGGTACTTTTCAGGGTCTGCTTTTACATGTTGTTCATTTCCATCTGAAGACAGAATGGGTTTCTGATGCTTTGTCTGCAGTTTAAGGACTGGAGGGACAAATGTAGAAAGTTAGATGGAATCAGACCACGTGCTGTGCCATGGCTGCAGCCGCCTAAAGGAGATAGTTTGAGTGAGAATGAGAAAAAAATGCTTTCATTTTTCTGTGTAGCCAGCTGTACTGTACAGTTCAGCAGCGCTGTGTACTCTATACACTCTGCTGAACTGCCAGATAGTAATCAATTATAACCCTTGTCACTTGGGGCCATGGGTATAGCAGCTGGCCACAGGAAGCACAAGTTCCATAGCCTCTTAGCCAATCAACTGCCTCCAGCTGTCCCCACACTTAACCACCATTCAAAGTGTGGCTGCTGCGTGCTACTGACGAGGTTCGCTCACCGGACTTTCTTTTCCAGTTCTTCCTTCCTAATTCTCAACAGCACAGACACATCCGCCTCAGGCTTTGACCACCACCCTCCCCCTAAAGCGTCTCTCTCTCTCTCTCTGTCTTTTTCTTCCTCAGTCCCTGCCTTTTTGACATACTCTCGCTCAACTCTTTCTTTTGTCTTGTTGCAGTCTCATTCTCGTTCTCATTCTTTTATTTCTTGTCCATGAACTTTCGTCTTTCATTCGCCTGCTTTTCTTTCCTTGTGCTCGAGCTTTTTTCACAGGTGTTTTGTGTGTGTGTGTGTAGGGGGGATTTGCATGTTCTGTGGATATCCAGCCTGTGGAGAGCAAGCCAGCCGGCAGATCAAAGCCCGGCCCTGTAAAATGATCTGAAAGAGTCCCCCATTAGCATCCATCAGGGTACCCTGAAAGCTCCTCGCTCGGCTGAGGGGGTCTGAGGGCCCCCTAAAGTGAAAGGCAGTCTGCGGAGGGAAATGGAAAGGGGGAGATAAAAAACAGGCAACCCAGCTGAAGACATACAGGAAATATTTTAGGAAGGGAGGAAAATTCCCATAACACATCGATGTAGTTTTTTTTCTTCTTCTTCATCCCTCTCTCTCCCCCTTTTTAGATTTCTTTATAGTGTCAAGACTGTAAGCAGGGAATATCTTCATTTGCGAACCATCTCGAGCATTGTATCCTCCTCACTAGCCATCTGATGGAGGGTGCGACTACAGAAGGGAAGGAGATCTTCAGACTAGTGCATCTGGTGGTGTTAACGAGCACCTCCATTTGTCAGTTTGAGCGCCAAACTAATCTACTTTCAAAGTAGATTTGACAGTGCAGTGTGAGCTTTGTGCCTTTCGGAGGACCAAGCCATGACTACAAATCTGCCATCTGGTTTTACATCAAATGTAATGCCTCTCCCAGTGCTGTAATGAACGCTTGTTCTAGCTCCCTCCACACTAGGGTCTCACAAAACCTTTGGTGCCCCCATATGGAAGAGAACAAGGGGGCCCCGCTGTAGCAGTTATGTAACCCCACAGCCAGCCCTCCCATGCTACTTACCCGCACACATGCTCAGACACACTCTGCTTGCTTGTCCCTTTGTGCCAGCTGCTCAGGCGTGCGTATGTGTTGTGTATATGACTGATACTTGTAGAACTTCCCATATATTCTAACTTTGTTGTGTGTGAAGTGATGCAGTATTTCCATCATTTGCATAATAATTTGCATTTGAAATTTAACATATGTATACACGTGCTGATGTTTGTGCACGCGACGGCACGCCACCATCCCATTAATGGATGTCCTGTTTGGCGAATACTCTGCTGTCCGACCAAGGATGAGTCTCTTAACCACTGAGGAAAGAGGATGTGATCTCACCCGTTAAAAATCCAACCTATGTCGTTTGCTGCTCATGACTTAATCCAGGCTTCTTCTTGGTGCTAAGCAGCCCCCTCCACAGACCACCTCCCCTTCTCCTTTTTCCTTCTGTCCCCAGTTCCTGCTGGATAGGAGAAATGAGGCCGGAACGGGTGAAGGTCTTTTCTACTGTACTCTAAAAGACTCTGGCAGATGTTTAGCTCTCCTACTGCCTAATCTTACATTATTTTTTCTGTAATTAATGCTATTGTGTTAGGAAAAAAAAATCACAAACATCAAACCGCCATAACTGGTTTGTTTAAACCTGCACACACATTTGGGAAATTGAGTCCTACCAGCCATTTTAATTGTGCTAAAGCCAACAATA
The DNA here is from genome assembly GCA_903798035.1 of Danio albolineatus. Taxonomy (NCBI): domain Eukaryota; kingdom Metazoa; phylum Chordata; class Actinopteri; order Cypriniformes; family Danionidae; genus Danio; species Danio albolineatus. Next base: position 1,944,194 of record CAIGQQ010038113.1, read on the forward strand.
CCACTGCTCAACAACTGTCCCGGCAGCTGTTGGGACACAGCAGATGAAGTGGCACATCATAACTCAGGCCGCTGTGAGAAACTCCAGCAATGCAGTGGCTGCAGCCTGCACTTCCTGTCCGAGAGCAAAGGGCCTCTGTGTTAGCATGATGTAGCAGGAGGGCTCACAGATGTTGCCTAAAACTCTGGCCCTGAGCTTTCACTTTCATTCAGCAACATCTGTTGTCACAGGTGTTATGACATATAGCAGGACATCATAACTGCTATTAATAGTGGCCAATACTTGCTGAGCATAAACGTACAGTTAGCATCAAGCTAAATCATGCCAAGGTTTCTAAACATATTTGAGGAGGTTGCTGGAATTTCCTAAATATAAATGTGGTATTTTACATGCCCATTCAATAAGATTCACAGGTGATGTGTCATAAGGCTTTGGTGTGAACATGCATGCCAAGTTTATTGCGAATCATTCTTGAGGATAGATTAATCTGTTTCTGAACACCTCGTGGTATTAATTTGCATCTGAGCTTCAGGCAAAACTGACATCTTGCACATGAATTCCATAGTTCCTTATCATTTCTGACAGAATGTAACCTATGTTTACTCTGTAATGTGTGATTATCACGACTTTTATTATTTTACTGCAAACATAACTAAACCATGCCACATAGGTAAGGAGAATGCATGGATATTCTGTATAACTTCTAAACTTGCCTGATACATATATGCACCTTCAGCATTATAAATGCAAATTCCTTGTGCATGCTTTAAATGTAACCCATGGTAGAATGTGCCTCATGAGACTTGCTTCCTTCCCACAAGCTATCTGCTGTTTTGTCTGAGGAACATCCAGCCCCCCTCATGCGGCAGAAAACATGCATGATACTCAAGTCTCGTGCTGAAAGGGGGCTGAGAACTGCCCCTGATAATCGTGTGCAGGCAGCAGAGGTAGCTTAAACCCTTGTTGCCGACAAGGCTCAGGAAAGCATTCCCAGCACCTCCATTCCATAGCACAGCGGATGTCATTACCTTGCTCCCAGCTTGGCTCCCTCCTTCTCCTCATAACATCCAATTGATTTATCCCTGATTGTTTGAAGCTTGCCGAGTGTAGCTAGATTTGGTCCATATGAGGACGGCGCTGAGGGGTCATCTATAACAATCATTTTCAGTGGCTCATTATTCTCGGGCCAAACAACCAAAAGACCCAATTTCCTTTTTGGCTGTCCATAAAACTGACAGATGGCAGAAACCTGGATAGACACTTTTTGTTCTCAAAACCATTAACCACTCAAATGACAAAAAAATAACTCCCCCACTCTCAAAGTTGTTTTTTTTTTTTTTTTTTTGAGGTGAGGATTTTTTATTAGGAGGTGGTTACAGAAAAAACTATGTGAAATAGCTTGAGGGTATGCACCAAAGTAATTTTGTTCACAAGATCTGCTTCAGGGTGTAGATTAGGTTCAAAAATGTTGTTGCATTGTTTTGTTTGACTTGCTTTAAGGCTGGTTTATACTTCAGCATTGAGTGATTGGCATGACCCTGCCTGCTGTTTGTGTTGCTCTGCAATAACACTTCCAAAATGCTAACAGGCAGTGAGGTTATTATGTTCCTCTGTGTCAAGTTTCTTGGTGGGTCTTTTGTTTTTTCTCAACATTACTTCAATGTACAAGTAGCTAAAGGTGGATGTGCAACAACATTAATCATAAGGTAAACACAAAACAAAAGTTTCCACCTGGAGCTCTTTCACGGGCCTCAACACTTGTAAACACTCAGTCCATGAGGGTCGTGGCTCTCAGCACCACCCACACTCGTCACAGCTACCTAGTCGACCAATCACAGAGTTTGCGCTAGGCGTCATTGCGACGTGTAGTTACATTTTTTGAGAGGTGTGCGTCGATGCCAAAGCAAGGATTATGCGACTGCGCGAAGGCTGTGCCGGTGCATATGCGTGCGCTTGACACAGTAGTATAAATCAGCCTTTAGAGATGTCATTAGGTGCTTTAAGTTTTGAAATTCCCAACGCAACATTCATTTTCATGAAATTTGGTTGTTGAGAGGACATGGGACAGGTCCCCAGGCCTCTGAGAGTCTCTTGATTTCTGGGGGAAATGCCTCTGTGATAAATGCAAGGTCTGGAACAACAGCTGAAGTAGGACTTGGCCAGATCCCCCAACTGTTTGAGACACGAGAGCAGTTTCCTCATAGCTTGGCTCAGTCTCATGAATGACCTCTTAGATTTTTTCCAATAATAACCAAACTCCTCTACTCAGCATTTAAAACACCCCTTTCTTCCTGTTCTTTTTTTCTACCTCTTGTCCTTTCTTTTCTTCAAAATTTCCACCCCTGTCATTCTGGCAACGCTAGTATGAGTTCAGAGCTGAAACCTAATCTATATCGCAGCAGACTGCAGGGCCCAGGACATAGTCTGAGCAGTGAGTGAGTGGGTGGGCGTGGGGGGTGGGGGCGTGGGGGGGACTATCAAGGGGGCTAACAAGCTTTTTCTTCTTTCCTAAAAGAAAGATGAACACTTCTGTCTTAGAGTTTCTCATTCATGGAATTCTTTTAGTGTTGTGTTCGGTTTCATCCGGCATATTTAAAAATATGCAGAATGCATTTGTTATTGTGATATTTAATTCATTTAATCTTTTATGTGTTAAACATCAATTACTTGTGATTCTTCCTAATTATTAATAATATGCTTTTTAAGGTTATAAAGTTCTGTTGTAGTTCATGCGCTAGCCTGGAACTATTATGGCAATCTGTTCATTTGCTAAGAGTGACACTTTGCATCTTTCATTGTGGCCACTGACCTACTGTAAATATGTTGTTAATCTCTCTCCTGTGTGTTTGAAATGTCACGACTGAAGAGAGGACATGTATTTGCTTGTTATGGATTTCCTATGGAATGCAAACTTTCGGTCATACCCACGTTTCATGTTTTAATAAGCAGTCATTATGGAGTATTTATTTTCCAACAGGGTGTGGAAGCCAAACCTGTTGGTACACTACTAATTCACACTCCCCCGGCCCAAGTGGAAGATGGGGTGTGAGTTTGCTGACATCAAAGATCAAGGGGACAGTTCACTCTCATTGCAAAAATATTTCCAAGGGCTGTTTTTTTTTCTTCTATTTACAATAAAGCTCAGTAGGGTCCCTTGTCAGTGGGAACTTGAGGTGACTCCTTTGACTTGAGAGGTGAATTTGACATTTTTGTGTTTCATAGTCAAGATGAATGACACTTTCATTTATTTTTATGTACAGTAGCTCCACTCAAAGCTCGTTGAATGGCACGTACTGTATAGTCAAATGTGGGTCTATGAAAGCAAGGAGAAAGGAAGGAAAAAGAGATGCCGAACTTTATATGACTCTTTAGTGAATGGCGGAGGGAAGAGCTGCAGCCACAGCATGACAATTGCAATGATGTCCACCATTCATAGACACAGGAAATGCTTGACCTTACACCCTGAGAGACGGCAACAACAGCCTGCTTGTCTTAAAGGTGTTATTGGGTATAATTAAAGCTGGGCAATGAAGATGGTCTACATGCTTGCAGCTACCACCAACGTTGCTCTTCCGGTACTATCCTAAGATGCATGTTTGATGGCAATGTAAAAGGGATAGAACATTCTGTCATTACACCCACAAAGCCGTATGCCTTAAGTACAAAAAAATCATATAAATGCAAATGATAAACCAAGTATTAAACCCCTATTCCACAAGCATTTGAGCATCTTTGAAGTTCATGACAAAAGGAATTACATTTTTTTGTTTTACTCTGTGTGGTTCTCACAGGGTCAGGTCAGGGGTCAACTATCCTTGTCTCAATTTTGCTAATTGGATACATGTAACAACATTACCTACGTGATGGTTTTGATGGAACATGTGACTGGAGTTTAAAGAACCATGCCATTTTCCAGAGCCATCCATTTTCCCCCACTGACCTCATTTATGGACCCCAGACTCAATCCTACTATTGTGCAGATGAAGGCTTGACTAAGGCAGACCGATTCAGGCTCTGATGGCATGACCACCGTAGCCTGTGATACATTCCCATGCTCCCAAGCCCTGCGTAGGAATTCAGAGGTAGCATTACTGCTGTCACCCCACTGCCTTTCTCCATGGCTTGTCTGTTCATAACTGCTTCTATTCACTGTCAGCAAACTTCCTGAACCACTCAACTAAGCAGCGTGGAAAGTGTTGTTGCTTTAAAGGTCCTTTGGTCTCTCCGAGGCATCTTTTATGGCCGAGCACTGGGGTTCAGATTGGTCCCTCCCCAGTTCATTAGAAGCTTGTTGTCCATTCTCCCTTTCTGGCATTCTCATGGAGAGCTCTGGGGAAGTCAGGGGGGTTGACCCATCAGTCAGGAGGTCTGGGGGGGGCTGACCCTTGACATGCTGGGAAGCTCCGGAGAGTGGAAGTCGAGCCCTAGAGAAATTAGCGGGGGGAGCGAGGCATTTCCATCCCACATCCCCAACAGAGTTTCTCTTTCCTCATTGAAAGGCTTCTTAGCTATAATCACACCCCCAGATTGAAGTGGACAGTTTTGAATCCTGAATCAGCATAGAGGGTGGGTAATGGAGATTACCTTCCTGGAGAGACAGACAGAGAGTTGAAGGGGGTGGGGCAGAAAGAAGAAGAAGAAGAGAGAATGAGAGAACAGAGGGGAGGGTTTTAGAAATTGGGTGCTTCGGACTGAAGCCCTTGTTGGGGAGAAGATTCCAGCTCTGGTTCCTACCATGGCTTCTGTTTATACTCTTTCTGCCTCGCTAAAAATAGTGCTCTCCTCTCCGGAATGATTCAGGAAAAAGCCTGCATCCCTTTTTATAGCCTTTGCATGACACAGCATGTCAGTGTTGTTTTCTTTCCTCTTTTCCCCCCTCATCCCCCTGTTTCTTCGACACAAAGCATCCCTCTGTCTTCTGCAAAACACATGTATTAGATTGGGAGTGCGGAAAGCAAGGGTCACACTCCTGTCAGTAATTGCAATGCGATTATGAATGAGCTAACGTGATTAAGGCAGAGGAGTGATTGAAAGGTGAGTGCCGGCCTGTGATGTGGACTGGCTCCTCAAATATGTGGAGGAATTCCAGAGGTAATGGATCATGAATGGCTTTCTCTAACCTAAATGTAGACAGGAGCAGGGCAAAAAAAAAGTTGAGAATGAGTCTACCTCTGCTGCTTTATGCAAGCATGTCCTTACATGTGCAGAGTAATGGTAAATTAAAAACAGGGATCAAGATGATTTCTTAGACTATAAAGCATTTTTGGCTGCTCTGGATTTAAATTTAAGATAACTATTTGTAGGTTGAGTCATTTCAATGATTAGGCTAACTCAAAAAATAATTTTTGCTGCTTGTTCAAACTATTTAATTAAAATGAGCTGAATCAACACATTTCATGAGTTTTGTTTTTTTAAAACAATTTAATTGTTTTATGTTCAGCAGTCCACGTTTGTAAAACAATTAACTTAATCAACTTGTGTTGGGACAACATAATGGAATTGTTTGGAAGCCAGCATTTTCTACAGTGTTCATCTATAATAGGATCAATAACGTGACGTAAACATAGGAGAAAAAGCATATTTTTGCTTTTGCATCTGAACTCATCTGGAATCAGAGGGTTCAAAAAAATTAAATATTGAGAAAATTGCTCTTAAAGCTGTGCAAATGAAGTTCTTACAGTTTTTATACATTTACAGAAAGGAATTTTTTTATCTTCATGGAAAATGATCTTTACTTAATAAGTAACACTTTCAAAAGTGTATATATTTTACACTGCAGAGGTGTATATATTCAACACTTTTGAAAGTGTAACCTGGACACTTGGCTGGTGGGACTAGAAAAGACACTAGAAAAGTGTTAAATTCAACCCCTGTGGTGTAAAATGTACACTGGCAAATTTGCTGTGCAAGGTTTCAAGTTCACAAGTCAGGAAAAAAACTGTAATTTTACTAAACAAAGGAATGTCATTCATTCATTCATTTTCTTGTCAGTTTAGTCCCTTTATTAATCTGGGGTCGCCACAGCGGAATGAACCGCCAACTTATCCAGCATATGTTTTACACAGCGGATGGCCTTCCAGCTGCAACCCATCTCTGGGAAACATCCATACACATTCCTTCACACCCACACACCATGGACAATTTAGCCTACCGGGCTAAATTTACACTACAGGGGCTTACACCAGAAATTTAACACTTCACAGTTTGCTGTGTTCTAATGATTTTGGCAAATCAATAATTTTTACCTATATAATGTAACATAGGTTTTGTTGTGTAAGGTCATATATGTATATGTATAAAAATGAACAAAACAAACATTTGAAATATACGGCATGAACATGAGTTCTGTTTACTTAAATGATTCAAATTTTAAAAAATGAAGCCTAAAATTTGCAAAATAAATAAATAAGAAACTATGCATGTTCTTCTTGAAGAAATGTTTGTTTAAATTTGAGTTTAAATGTGTATTTTTAATAATACAAACTAATATTTTTATAATCAAACAATAAACACGTGCAATGCAATCACATTTAAATGACATTTGAAACATGTAAAACACAAACGAACCATGTTTAATGTGTGTTTCAGATGTGATTTTAACATGTGAATCTCATGTAAAGTTCATGTGGAATATTTAGCAAATATTTTTTTTAATTAGGTGCATTTTTATTTTAGGTTATATTGTATTACTGGGTGCTCAAAACTGTTTTAATTGTTAAATATTTTAGTTATTAAGATTCAGTCTAATGAAGTTCAAGCAGGTATGAGCAATGCTTGCAGAGTGTACTCTACATCTGCGTCTGCTTTCAGCAAAATGTAGGGAATGTTTTCAGGAAACAGAAAAGGACAATTCAGATATGAATCCCTTTGATTAGAGGAATCATTTGATAAAAAATCTAAAATGACTCCGAATCATTCTAAACACTACAAACAGTTGAAGGTCAGAATAAAACCATTTGGATCTGATGAAGTGACATTCAGGCAATTGTGTGTTTATGGATGTGTGTTGTGCTTATTTTAAGCACAAAAGTCTCTCCAGCATCTGGATAATGAGAGAAAATGTGTGAATGTATGTCTTGCTACATGTATTCTGTCATGCAGAAGCTTAACAATATGCTGAGGTTATGATTGAGCAGATAATTCATCACAAAGTGGAACTGAGCAAACAGGTGCATTCAGCTAGAGAAAACAGTCTTTCTCAAAAAAACCCAGAAAACCCAGTTCGCCTCGCTCTAAGTTTGTTTTCTGGTTTTCATTCTCAGTTCAGTGTACAGCAATCTATCACACCATATTTCTGCAATCTAGCTGATGACCGTGCAAGCATGCTGTCACTTTTAAACATTTTTATGCAGTTGGTTGTCTCATGAATGTTTGACTGCCATGGTCTGATTAAATAGATTTTATTTTATCAATGCATTATTCAGATAAGTGAATAGACTACAGTGACTCAGAGCTTTGATATGTTTTGTCAAGTTGCATGGCAACTTAAGGAAACATAACCTTAGTCTTTATTTAACCGGTAATCAATTTAATATCTTTTTTTTTTTTTTTTGCTCTCAATAACTTGCGTTTCCTTGTTAGCCCTCTTACTCAAAGAATGAGCGCAAAGAATGTCATGGACTATCATGAATGTTTATTTTTGGATTCTTTTCAGGGTTTCTTTTTCTTTTCTTAGCAAATACCTTGTTATGTGTTATTGTCATGCATTTTTTTAGCAAAAAAGCTTAAATGTTTGGCAGGCAATACATTTTTATATTAACATGATTAGGTTTCGGCTTACAATTGGTTCTAATGGAGATATATATATACACACACAACAGTTCTGTTCTGTCTGGTTCTTGAATCTGATTGGCTGAGAGCCGTGAGATATTCTGCAAATAGCAGCACTCTTCTCTTCACCCTTGTGCATTACTCCGCCCAAATACAGCGACAAGCCGAGGACACTACAGTTTGACAATTATTGCTGCTGTTAAACAACATAATGTACTTTTGAGGCTCTTTTTAGTCAAGAATGTTGTTTAGATTGCAACTATGCAGTGTATTTATAAGGAAAGTGCCTGTTTTAAATATTTCTAATTTCTGAGAGACAGCGCCATTAGACTGTCATTGAGCGAAGCAAAGATGATTGATGTTGTCCATCCTCAAGACGGCGACAGAGACAGCACAATAAGCCCGTAGAAGAACAAAACTGCGTAATTTCTAGCTACAGCTGATCGAATTTCATTATTGCAATTTCATTTCATGCATTTCATTATTGCGATTACAACAGAGAAATACGGGAAGACCTCTGGACTGATGGCATTTCATGCTTTGCAGTCTTTTAGTGTTAAAATGTCAGAAAAATCACCCATTTTGTCATCACTTTAGACATAGAGAATCATTCAAATACTAGCTCTGAAACGACATATGTGAAGTAGCAACGGTCAGCTGCAGATGTGAATGAATGGCGGAAGAAAGTAGTTAAACAGGCAAGTGACATTCTAAGTTGATCTCTCTCTTTTGTATGTTGTAGTGCTGTATTTATACCATATAACTGCAGTGTAATGAGTCTGAGATGGGACTCAAATCAGGATTGTATGTATTTTGAGTTAGCCACTCTTTGGTTGGACATCTGTTTGTTTCTAATGCGTCTCCTGTTTTCGTTACTGCAGACTAGTTCAGTAAAAAGAAAGAAAGTTTAGCGTTTTTCCTTATCACAAACACAACAGTAATCTGGAAGTGTTTGCGCTGCTTTGGCTTTTTTGGGGTTAATTATTGCGATTACAACAGAGAAATACGGGGAAACCTCTGGACTGATGGCATTTCATGCTTTTCAGTCTTTTAATCTTAAAAAGTCAGCATAATCACCCATTTTGTCATCACTTTAGACATAGAGAATCATTCAAATACTAGCTCTGAAACGACATGTGTGAGGTAGCAACGGTTTCTGCTCTTTTGACGTCAGCTGCAGATGTGAATGAATGGCGGAAGAAAGTAGTTCCTCTCACAAAAGAGTTTTTAGACTCTCGTGTTTGATTTTCTTTTTTATATACACAATTATGCGGTTGAACTGTTCTATGAACGTAATATCACACCCATAGCAGTGTGATATAGCTGTATATCGTCACTGGTGGGACACTAAGGACAATGCATATATATATATACTGTATAGGCAGATAGATAGATAGATAGATAGATAGATAGATAGATAGATAGATAGATAGACAGACAGACAGACAGACAGACAGACAGACAGACAGACAGACAGACAGACAGACAGACAGACAGACAGACAGACAGACTAAATGGTAAGAAAAGGCTGATTAAAAACGCAAACAATGGGTATCTCCAAAAAAAACAAACATTGCTACAGCTCCAAAAACCTTTTCTCTACTCCACAATTTCACCAATACAACACTAATTGCTTCATATATCTGACATTTTACCATGTTTAAAAGGTGTGCATGGAAGACATTCTCTGCTCCTATTGAACAGAATATTAAAAGTGGTCTCATGTGCAGCTTCAATTAACATTCACTATATAAGATAAAAGAATTTAGTTGGTGTCGACAGCCTCATGTGCTTTGGCATGTTGAATCCAGGCTTAAAGACTTTTCCCAATTCTGTTCTCCAAGCTGTATAGCAATATAAGGATAAATGACAAAATATTCAATCATTCTTGAACGATTAATTCTTGCATCTGTCTGCGAAATTCGTTTATGAATCACCACAGAAATTGTGCAAAAATTTGGTTAATTCTGCAGTTTAAACCACCATCCAACATTTTTGTTACAGTCTGCTCATACATTGTTTAATTTCACAAGTTAAAATCAATTTAATTTCTACACTTTAACAATCCAGATTTATCTTATTTTGAGGGAGTGGAAAGAACCTGTCATAAAGTCTTCTGTTTACCTCGGAAGTGTGATGAGGACTCAGGTTCACTGTAGGTTAACAAGGTGTGAACAACCAGTATCATAAAGCCCAAGTTTACAGAGCGCAGGATTGAAACGCAGACTCGCCCAGCTTAAAGAATGCAACATCTCACAGCATTGCACTGTTGTGTCTGACATTTAAAAGCTGCAATTCCACAAATCCCTGAAACTTTCCCCTCAGAATTAAGTTCACACAATAGCATCACAGCCAAAACAACCTCCACCCTTTTTAAATAAACCCAAACAGAAACATGGGACAGTCCTGTATAGAGACGCGGCTGGATCAGCACATTGATCGATTCCCTTCATGGCTCCACTATTGGTTAATCATGTCTTGAAGAAGTTTTGTAATACCTAAATACCTGTTTAAAGCCAACTGTGCATTTATTTTAATATTTCCTTCTTTTATTTCACTCTATCATGCTCTGTCCTGCCCTTTATCTCACTCAGCTGTTCCGCTGTGGTGTGTTATGGGTTCATCGAGCTGGTATGCGGCAGGAATCTTTGGATCAAGGTAATTTCACTCTGTTTGAGATTTTCCCAGGACGTTAAGCTTCCCTTTACCTTTGTGTGCCTCAGCGAGCAAGATAGCAAGCGACACATGTTGCAAACACACACACACGGTGGCTCCCGGGGTTTGACGCCAGCAGCAGGGCAGGAGGAACTTAAAAGATATGGATCGTAAATTACACCCGACACTAGAATTTCCCAAAAGGATCAGATTATTGCTGGCTGATTCAAGTTTAGGGCTATGCTGTGAATTCATGTGTGGTAGGGTAATCATGATGGAGGGCTATTAGATTTATAATGCCCCTTGCTGGTGGGGAGGGCTGAATGAGGGGCTATCACTGAACCTTTAAGATCTTGTAATGGTATAAGCGTGTTTTCATGCTTGTAGTAAAGTTCAAAAGAGAGTGCAGTTTACATGAATAACTGGTAATGGGAATGGGAAAAATCTCGTGCAGACCCAGGAACTCACTGGGATACCAAACTTGGGACTACATTTAGAATTTAGTTGCACCCGTTCTTATGGTTGATTTACTTGATTGAGTTCAGACTCAATCAGTATTTAAAGTGATCGTGAACTGGAAGTTTCTGTGACTTTTATTTCAGTATGTTGATGTACTTCCAACTGGAAAATTAAATGGAATATTGAGTAGGGGGTGTAGGGTATACTGGAATTATACTGGAATTCGACACCAATCGGTACTAAAATTTAAAAAACGTCCATTTCCTGCTAGCATTTAAACGTTATTGAGCACGTTCTTAAACAGCGCTGTTTTGCCATTGTGTTCACATGCTTAACAGAAATGACTGTGATTGGCTGTGAAGGTCACCGGTTCACCAAACTCACTGCTGTTAACTACTGATACAAGGACACTGGAGCGTTTCAGTCATGTCGATCAGCTGGTTTGTCTATAAGCTGACATACGAGCCATCCGCTGATGAATCGCGGCTTTAAAACGCTCCAGTGTCCCTATATCTGTGGATACAACAAGTAAAAAGCGGTGTCATAGTTTATTTACTGTTCTGACCAAATTATGGAGCAGTAAAACAAGATCAGTCAACGGGCATTTTCACACCAGGTGCGTTTGGAGCATTTGTTTTGGAACATTCGGTACAATTTCTCACTTTGTTAGGTTTGGATCTGCATCAAAACGTTCAGTTCAAGATTGCCTGAATAAGGTGGTTTCAAATTCTGTTTATGAGAAAGCAATCCGACCTGACAGACAAACCAACCAGGTTTTCTCACACTGTGTTGTGAATTTGTACAAAATGAAGTGTGTGTTAAAAAGTGAACATTTCATTTGGTTTGATGTGCATATTTCTAAACATCTCTTCAAAACAAATAAACCTGCAGAATAAGTTTTTTCTCTGTTTAGAAATATTGCCTGTTGCCTGTTATATTGCAGATATTTTTTTAGATTAAGGAGGAATTTGTAACATTGGGAGTTTTATTGCTATTTAATTCATTTGCAGATGTGAAACTGTCCATATTTGTCAATCAACTAGACAGAATCAATTGATTCATTGCAAAGATCCTATTTTCAAGTGTCAGACACACATTAATGACCTAAACTTAAAATGTACGTTTTAGTCAACTATTTACTTTTGTATTATTAGAATGTTTTCATTTGTTGTATTAATATTGTGATACACTCTTTTTCAGTAAGCAGAGTTAGGAAATAATAGCATACATGCCATGTTAAAAATGTAACTGTAATTACAGTTACTGAGGGAAAAAATAGTGTAATACAGTTACATAAATAGCGGATCTTGATTGGCAATGCACAAAAGCTTCTTCAAAGTAGAAAAAGGTTCTTTACACCATGTAAATATTCTAAATCAGTCTTTTTGAGAACTGTCAACTAAAAGGTTCTTTAAGGAACTAAAAATGTGTTCTATGCCATTGCTGTAAAAACCCTCTTTTGGCACCTTTATTTTTAAAAAAGTATAAAAATGTCAATTAAAAGGGAGCTGTATTTTCTGTAAAAAGTTATAACATGTTGTTACTCATATATTAAATTAATAAGTAATGTGTATCTTGTTTCCTGTTATCAACAGATCATTTAGTGAAGCAATTCTGTTTTGATGGATTCTCTGTTTTGATGTGTGTATATAATGAATATATG
>CAIGQQ010038113.1:1957140-1977463 GCA_903798035.1 Danio albolineatus
TCTTTATATGATCAAATGTAAAATATGAATATATTTGATCTAATTTAAACAAATTAATATTTTATATCTGATCATATAAAGATGCTATAAACATGTACAAGAAACATCTTCTAAAATATTTGTAGAAATCTTTAATATTTTAATCATGCAAAAAAAATAGCTCTTCAATTATGGAAAAAAAATTTCTAGAGTAATATGCATGATAATCCAAAATAATTTCTTAGCATGTATGTGAGTTATTATTGTAATTCATAAGAGTTCTTTAAGACACCACTGTAAATTATTTAATATCTTGTTTCCTGAAATTTTTGTGTGGATGTTTCCATGTAACTGTAATATCATTTATGCTTAATTAGTCTAATATTATGTTTAAATTTACAATCACTGAAACATATTTAATCTGAGCATTAACTTGAATATTACTTAGTAATATTACTTATTCTTTTAGATTTTGCTTGTATTATTTCATGAGGTCTAATGAATAGATGAAAAACCTAAATGTAAAATTATCTATTAAATGTTGGGGGTCTAGCAAACTTTGGGTGTGTCTTCACGGATATCGCGTTAATTGCAGGCATCCGGGAAATAGCATGAGCTGTATAGTCGCATAGCCCGGCAGCATTTTGTGTGACGTCATTATTCTGCGAAAAAAACAGCATGGTCAGGTTAGAATATAGAGGCGTGAAGAACCGACATGAATTTAAATCACTCTTTTTTGCTGTTTACTTAGGAGGGGGTATGCGCGTTTTTCTTACATGTTATATAGGCTAATTGTTTTTGTTTAAGACATATATCCTGACTATGTTATCTATGAATAAACTAAAGTTTTCATATAAATGTTGACTATTAATGTTTTTAAAAATCTTGAAAAATATTTGCATATTTTAATGCCTTAAAATTACTACTAATGAGCATTTATTTATAAATGAGGGTTTCAATTACACAACAACAAAATGATGCTCACTTAGATTATGTATGTTATTTTTAAAATAAATGAATGCTTGCAATTTGCTAATAAGGACAACGTTGTAAAAATAATTGTCCATGTAAAGTCTTTAAATCAAATGTTTTTAAGGAAACCTTGAAATGCGCAATATTTTAATAATTTATTATCATCTTTTTAAGAATCACAACTTAATGTTACCTTACCACTACAGGTTCAGTTCGCTAAAAAAGAACAGCCTTTGTATCACTGTAATGGAAAAGGGTGGATCCTTGATGTTGTGGCTTGTCCTTCTCAATGTTTTAAGCAAATAATGCAGGATTTGAAGCTAAGAACCCCACTTATGTTGATCTGCGTTCCCGACATTTAACTTGTCGGGTGCATGCGGGTAATCCCGCAGTTTACATAAAGAAGGCGCATGTTTGAAAAAGAAAATGAAATTACAGCATGAGTTAGCGCTTGAATAATTGCACTTGCTTGTTCATCCTTAAATTAAATGATGTCGGCAACTGACATAGTTTTAATGCTGTATTAATTTAGAATTATTATAACTACTGATTTAGGTCGAGGTAATGTCTTATAATAAAATCTAGATTTATGAGCAGAATAATCTTGAAATTATTACTTTAATATCATTTAATACATGGCATTATTTGCCCTTTTAGCATAAATTACAATCCGCATTTTTCTAATTGATATAATTGCGAGCCTGATGATTTAAATAGCCTATCTCTGATTTTATCAAAGCTTCGGTCATGTAAAATGCTTTTGATTTTTAGACTGTGCATTTGTTCATGACATCTGCGTGAGTCAATCTCTGAGATCTAGCAGTGTTCATCAGGTGATCGGTAAAATAGATTAGGTTCTGCACTTTAGAATGTGAACTTCCACAGAGAAAGTCTGCCCAGTAACAAATCCGAAAGCCTCAGACGCGTGAAGAAGAACTATTGGCTATGCACATTTCGAGGGGTGGAATCAATCTACAGCGGAAAAAAAATGTTTTAAAGAGACATTTCCTAGCACATTTAAAAGTGTTGAAACGAAGCAAACTGTTGCAAAAGTTCATAGCTGTGGTCTGTTGGGTTCTTCAGAATCACTCCAACAAGCTTGAGAACCTTGAGATGCACCTCGATCAAAAACGCATTATAGCTTATATGTTCTCTTGAAGGTCTCTGAATCTCTGTTTAATTTAGATTTCCCAACGAATATTTAGCATGCTATGTCACATTTACAATTTACATGACTTTATGATTGAGTTTGTGCGTTATAAATGTTAAAATCTGTCATCTGCATGTATTTGGTAGATCACAATTTTGAAATGCTCCATCACCTTTTGGGTCTTGGCTTTTCGATCCTATATAGAGACTACGATGTAACGACTCGTTATATAATAGACGGAAAGAGACTTGACTATTCAGCTGCTATATCTGACTAGAGAGTGTTGCTTCATGCTTTCGGGGCATTTCCTAGAAAGCTATCTCGTTGACCACATGTTGCTGCTTCATGAAGATAGCTTCTATTTCTAATTTGTGATGAGGTGACGTTTTAGCGCCCTTGAATAAAAAAACAATAGATTTTAACCATTTTTGTTGATTTGTAAATTTAAGTATTAAAAATGTCTGCATGGCACCATTGATCAAAGGCATGGGTATAACGATTGACGTAAAATAATATTCAAAACCAAAACCACTTTTTTTCTTTTTAGAACACTGCGAGATATTAGATATAAACATTTTGGTGTTGCGTTGGCTGCAGTGGGTTTATGTTGCATCGTCAAAAAAGCATGGGCGAGTTAACTAAATATTAAAGTCTTGCATGATCCATAAATACACTAGTCAATATTGTACTTTTATCCATCTTGTGGAGGCTATTGACTTTCTCATAACCAGAGCAAGAGGGGAGGAAAAGAAGAGGAAGACTGAGCATGTTCCGTCTGGCCAATAATAAGTTGCGCTTGCGTCACATACATTCGCAGTCCTCAAATGTTGCAGCGAGAAGAGCAGAGCAGAGAAAGACTAGTGAGGAAAAGTTTGCAAAAGGATCAGGACTAACCTGGACAGCCCCGTAAACTGATTTGATGTGCACGAGCAGTCCTTTGTGCTCTTTTTGACATTTCGCAACTTTTGTATTTCACTGTTTGTAGCCATATTTAAGATCGAAAGGGACTGTAACAATCATGGAACTGCTTTGTCTCGAGATGGACACCATTGTAAGAGCCCGTCCTGATCCGAATCTTCTGTATGATGACAGGGTACTACAGAGTTTGTTGACCATCGAAGAGAGGTTTCTTCCTCAGTGTTCATATTTTAAATGCGTTCAGAAAGACATTCAGCCCTTTATGCGGAGGATGGTGGCAACTTGGATGTTAGAGGTTTGTACAAATCCGATCATTTCCGTGCTTACATGTATCTTCAATACGTCTTGCAAATGTTTTATTTTCCATTCTGTCATGCACGCATTGGTTAATGCAACTAAAGGAGCTGCTTCAATATTTCCGAAAAGGCAATGCGTTTTTTGGGGCTATTTACTATTTTATTGCTGTCTAAGCGCTGATTTTGGACCAAGTTCACGATTGCAGGAGGATGGAGGTTATCGACATATGTCAGTGATCTCAAACGCGTATTTTTTTAAAGTTTTCGGTAACGTTAACACATAGGATAGGACCTTGCTTAACATTATTTATTTTTAAGATAAATATTTCCATGCACACGTATGCACTTCAATGCTTGCCGCTGTGCTACAGCTCACCATCGCCATGTTGGTTTTTCCCTGACAACAACTTTATCGCAACAAAATGATCGTAACAACTTTTTACACGTGCATGGCTTTGTAGATGAGCGTTTAAGGTATATAATTATGGTAGAATATGCTGGTAATTACTTTTCTATAATTTTGTACAATTTTTTGAAATGTATGGTTGCGGAAGGGGCGACGGCCCGCATTGCTTCTTAACCCATGCTGATCGAAGTCTATAGCCTTGGAATTAAGTTCGTTTCTTGTCAGAATCGTTCATGTTTCCAAATTTTGACTTTTGGAAATGATAGAGGGGGGTCTTAGCTTTATTTTCATGTTTTAAATTGTCAGGTGAATTGACCAGGACAATTTATACAAATTTTTAAAAAGAATATTTCGGTCCGATGGTGACGCACTCATCTGAGACCGCATGGTACTTCGCTTTAAAAAACGTGTTTTAATCATACAAAACATCGATTAAATAACTTGTCAATTGTCGGGAATGATGTAAAAATGATAGGGGAACATTTAGAGGTATGATTAGTTGACATAGATAATTTATTTTGATTTTTAAATATTTTATGAAAATATGACGAATTAAAAAAACAGATCCTGTCCTGTGTTGCATGGGTGTTTTTTGGCTCGGGTGATTGTGACTTGAATTCATTTCTTACTGAATGAACCAAAGGAATGTGACCCTATTGACAAAGATGTTGAGAGTCCCCCTTTTACCCAATAAAATTATATCTTTATAACTAAGACAAGACAGGTTTTACACTGTTTTGGAGTCAATCTCAATTTGAACGTGACGATTTACAACCTATTTTCTATGCAACAAATGGACAATAATGTTATTCGTTTTATTCTTACAATTATTTTTTACATGTATAGTCTTTGTGATTCATTTAAAATTGACTAATTTTGTTGCGCCACGTGCATCTTTTCCTCTGAACTTATTAAATTATGCCCTGCCCTTTCCAGGTCTGCGAGGAACAGAAATGCGAGGAAGAAGTTTTTCCACTGGCTATGAACTACTTGGACAGATTTTTAGCGGTGGTACCAACAAGAAAATGTAACTTGCAGTTGCTCGGCGCAGTGTGCATGTTTCTTGCGTCTAAATTGAAAGAGACACGTCCATTAACTGCAGAGAAGCTGTGTATCTACACTGATAACTCAATCAGACCGCAGGAACTGCTGGTAAGCACCAAACATGCTGTTTAAAAATAGAAACTTACAAATTTTCCCGTAGGCATATCTATTTAATTGTTTGCACATCTTCTTCAAATGTAAATTTAGTGAGGGTGTGCATAATTTTTTATATCACCACACTTTATTGAATATATTGTAATTTGTAATGGAGTCTTCCCATATTGTGCATTTTTTTAACAAATTGGATACTAGAATTAAGAGTAGTCCAAAGTAAAGCAATAAAACAAAATATTCTGTCGACTGAAGAGTTTTGGAGTGCGTTTCTGCGCATTGCAGGGCTATTACGCCATCTAGTGGTAATTATAAATCTACATTAGGTACATTAGGGCTAAGGTCTTGCCAATTGATCATTTGGCATCTATTATTTCTAAACGCCTATGTTAACTGTATGAGCAACTATGAGCAAATGCTGCTAAAAAAAACAACAGTAGACTGCGTTGTAAAAACGTTTGCAAATTACTGTTTTGGGCAACCTCCTGTGAATATTTTTTTTCTTGAGCTGGCCTAGTGTTAATTTTTGGTGTTGTTGTCTAAGCTTCTGCTGGTCTGCAAACAGACCACCAGATGCAGGAAGTCTGAAGATCAGCTGTTAAAGCCATCTTCACTTTTTCGTCCTTCTTAGCTGGTAAGAATTTCTTGTAAATGAAACCGCAGCGATAGCTGGGAGGTACAGCTGGAGGGCTAAAAAGGAGGAAGTGGGTTCCTGCATAAAGGCTGTGTTGCAAGAGTTTCACAGCAAGTATTAGGGCTGGCCTCAGAGTACCCAGTGGCACCGGACTGCTTAGTTGAGTACACAGAAGACAGTATGATGTTTTTAAGTAATTGATGTTTTTGATAATTTAAGGCTTCATAATAGTTCAGCAGTGTGCTCGACCTAAGAATGGAGATCATTACACTTCCTTAATTACATGTCCTTTCATACTGCATGGTCATGCCCTTTTTGACTTTCTTTGTCGAGATATATTTTTCTGTATAAAGTCATTCAACACTGATTGGTCTCCACGTATATTAATTGAATGCAAGAAAGTGACAGGTTTTAGAATGAGGATGAGTAAATAGGTTACAGTTAGAAGGTTCAATTTTATTAGCATGTAAATTAAGAATGCCTCTGCTCATAGTAACATTCCATGATAACCTCTTAGTATTCCAGGAGTCATTGGCATTTAATGAACGATTTGTCATCAGGCTTCATGTTCACATCAGGCACCTCCCCTTAGAAAAGATCACTTTGGAACGTGTAACTGTTTGCAGATTTGTGAGAGTCACTCACCAGTGAAATCCAGCAAAGAGAGGAAGTGAAGAAATCGTGCATCAGTGGATGGCTGCCATTTTATTCTTTATCAATTAGCAGTTTTTAGGGGCGTATGAATAATCTTTTGATGATGGGTTAAAGGAGCTGTAAATGTCTCAGAAGGTAATGGTAACCATATCATGCCTTCTTATTACTAAGTATGTGTGGTTCGCTTGTGGAGAAAACCACCTCCGAGCGAGCGCTCAGTCATTGTACTGCCTCAGAGAATGTAAGTTTTTACCCAGTTAGTCACTTGCTATTACTCACCCAACTTCAAACAGGAAGGAGGAGTAGTTATTCGAAGGATGCTGCCTTGTTCTTGGCTGCAACCAAGTGACTGAGCATTCAAAATTTACATTTGTCACTGTGAGTTAGGTCAAAGCAAGTTCATGTTTTGGATCAACAGTGCCCCCAAAAGACAAGATAGTATCATCTGCACTGTTGACAGTCACATGCTCATTATTGAAACATGTTTATTTAACTGAGGTTACAACTAAATTGTTTAATATAATAAGGCTAGGAATCATGTTTTATAGGAATGTGTTTGTAACTGTAAACAGGCTAAAGATATGTCCATCATTTAACTAAGAGTGCTTTGACTTTAACTGACTGATTGCTGTAAAAACATACTCATACCTGATGCTAGACAATCTGAGTAACAGGTATTCAGGTCAAGTGTCCCCACACTCAGCATTTATCTTTCAGGATTTGTAGCTTTGCATTTCCAAGGCCAAATCTTGTCCTTGAAGTGCCAGAGTTAAACTGAGGCTTTACTTTCTATTTTAAGTATAGATTCAAATGTATAACGACAGCATTTCGATGACTCGGAATACAGAATTGTTTGTATAGATTATTAGCCTAGATATCTAACCATTGAAAGGATGCAGTTTGTCACTATAGTCAGTGATTTTTCTTCTTTCCTCGCACCCTTTTACAGGAATGGGAGCTGGTTGTTCTGGGAAAATTGAAGTGGAACCTAGCAGCTGTCACTCCCAATGACTTTATTGAGCACATTATGAGGAAACTTCCGCTGCCTGAGGATAAGCTGGAGCTGATTCGTAAACATGTGCAGACTTTCATCGCCCTATGTGCAACAGGTAGAGTATACAATGTAGATATTTAGAAATATAAAGAAATAAATATTGTGCGGCAAAAAATTGTGTATTCCTTCACAAAACTTGGCTCTGGTTTCACATGAAACTTCTCAACATGCATTTGGACGTAGAGCATCCAATGTTCTTCGCAATATGTAACGTACTGCAGGTTTAGCAAACATGTTAATCCATTAAAAAAAGAAAAGCATTTGAAAAGTGTCTTTCATAGGTCTTTTAAGACTGAGTGATAAAAGATCCATTAACTCAAGTTGGTGTTGATATCTGGCATCATCACTTCCATAAGTGCCGTGTTGCAAAAGGCCTGTGTTTATACCTCGCAAAACCAGAAATCAAAGCCTTCTGTGGGTTTAGTATCTATGGCAACTTTATTCAGGTTCTTGTTGCAGGCAAATTATCAGATGCCATCTCATTACATTCATGAGAAACTATGTGGACTGAAATAGCGATGTGTAATGGAGAGAATTTCTCTGGAAGCCTTATGTGCTTGCCTGGTATGTTTGGCGGGCATATCAGTGGCTAGTCCTGAATGCAGTGACACTTCAAAGGACAGTTGTATAGTTAAGGACATTCCTGTGTGCTGGTGAGCAAGTGGTTTTACCGTTTCTGCTCTTAGAGGTGGACCACCTTTAGGAGATCAAACGTGGAGATGAGAGGAGGGTGAGAAAACGTGAGGAGTGTATTGTTTCAGCCTAGCCAAACAGTGAAGCATGTCATGTTTTCATATCTTATCCCCTCTTCTCACGCCTCCCAGATGCTCCAGGGCATGACGACTTTCCCATAATCTGGAGCCTTTGTGGGGCTGGTTCTCCCAGCCAAGCCTGCACCCAATATCACCATAGGCAGTAATGGGATCCAATGCACCACCCTTGTTCCCTCAGGCTTCTTTCTTCTTCCCTGGGGTTACTCGGCTCTACAGGAACCTCAGGATTGACTTTGGGAAAGTGAGATATGAAAGGAGAGGCATTGGTAGGAGGAGCTGACAGGTCTTAGATTCTTCTTTTAGTTTGTGCATATGGTATATAACTTAGTTGCGAGATGCTGATTAATCCGTAAAATTGCAGATGCTGGTGAAACATACCTCTGTATGCAAACTAGTTGTTAGTGTACCAACACGGATTCAGAGGGTATAAAAAAGATTTTAATTGCAAGGCAGATGTCTTGACTGTGTCTTTTCTTTTGTCTGTACAGTTTGCTTTCTTTGCAGAGAATTCAGTCCCCCCTCTTTTCCGCGACTTGCATAAATCAAGGCCTCCATATCTGAATGAGAAAGGAAGAGAAGAGCGTGGAAAGACGGCAGCTAATTTTTAATGGTTCTTTGCATTTGATAAAACAGTTCCGTTCACAGCACTGTCTGAGGTTTGGTCAGGGAGAGTAGGCTAGTTCAGTATTAATTAATAACATGGAAGAACTATTCAGAGAAATGCAAATGGCTGGAGGGCTCGGCTAGAGCCCGCAAGAAAGGAGACAAAAGGAACAACCCTCCATTTCATATGCAGAGGCATGTAAGGGTCAGTGCAAAAGGAGCACCCGATGAAACGTTTCTCTTGGGGGGGTGCGGGGGGTCTATCGAAGGCCTGCACAGGAACACGCTCATTAAAAGTGATTATACACCATTTTCACCGTTAATTACCCAGCACCCCTTTAACTTCTCCATCATAGATTGTACGTAAATGTATAACAGCGGACGTAAGATGCATTTTGTGGGAGATTATCCTGACACTCTTAAAAGGTTTACTTATCAGAGAAATTTGAAAAAAATATATATAACTAGTGGCTGGTGGAGAGTTCATCAAGGCTGAATTAAATCTTCAGATTCATCTCATTTCTCATTGAGAAGGTTCAGTTTCCTCCCACGGCCTGACAGCTGTTGCTCAAGACTAAGTGCTGGAGCAAGATTGAAACAAGTTGTTACAGGATTTTTAACAGTCAGTGAGGGTTCCTGTTTTTAATACATCTGTTTACCGTGTTTGACAGGATAGACCAACAAGCCGCTTTTGATGACAGAATTACTTTGTTTAAGATTTGACACATTGGACAGTTGTCAAAAAAATGACAATAGACAGTCAATGTAATACAACAACCTTGTTAAGTAATATTAAACATGAATATCCCAAACATGATTTGCTGATATCTAATTATCTACTTGAGACATGACACATAGCTGGATGATAAAGAAAATAATTAAAAGGTCTTTTTATATGCTATGTTGTAGGCTTAACAAATAGAACAGGAAATGTCAGTGAATTAGCTTTTATTTGAATATTTATGTTAAATATTTTTACTGTTAACTGCTGTCTCTTTCTTCTACAGTAACTTGGTTCATTTGACTGAGCGATACACCATGATGCCAAATTCATGTTTATATTTGATCTTTATCAATCAGGTTGAACATGGTTGTTTGGAACAAGACTTTCTGTAAATGCAAACGTGCATCATGGAAGTCTGGCATTTGATTTATTGCCCCTCAAATCATTGGTCTCTTTGGCTGTCCGTCAACTTTCCAAGCGCTTAATTAATTTACAAGTTAAATGCGTATATAGCACATTGCACCCACCAAGAAGCTTGCTGTGTTGGCATAGGTCTGAGGATGCAGTGTGGCAAGGGCAGGAGAATGGACCATTGAAGGGGGTGAGAGGCTGGTATACCAGGCCAGCCAGGCGCTGCTTACAAGGAGCCTTCCATCACAGGCGTCCCCACTCAGCTACATACACTGTTTATCCTCTGCATGAATATCAATGAAGGCCCACAGAATACAGCCATTCTTCCTTTACCACTCTCACAAACCAGAGCGTCCTGCTCTGCCGCTAGCACGCGTGTACTCTTGTTTCCTAGACAAACTTGTCTTGTCTGGAGTGTGAAAAATCAGATTGCTACCCACTCAGCGAATGCAAGCTGTGTGGGCACCCATTTTCCCCTGTATGTTTCTTTTCTCTCTGCTGCAAAAGACCCAAAGAGTTGCAATGTGGTTAACCTTTTCTTCTTATGCTTGACCAGAACTTGTCTTTTAATGTTTTTCGTTTCTCTGCCCCGTAATCAACTACAAAAAGAAGAGTGTATTGTAAGTTCATTTGTTTGTCAACACTGAGCTGCAAAATGAGAAAATGCCTGGCTTTGAATGCAAAGAAGGCATGCTCATCAGTTATCAAAGAGCTAACCTCTTTGATTTTTTTCCTAAAAAGAAAAAAGGAAGAAAATCACCCTCAAAGCCATCACACATGGTTTGCTTTGCAATTGAATATGGCAATATGGTAATGCAAAGACTGCCGTGGAGTGTGAGACCGTGAGCCCAGAGGTGGCCCTGCATCAGAGGAATGGCATGGGGGGAATGAGTTGGGTAGAAGGGTCTTTTCTTCTGCCAAAATACTTACGAAAGTCTGGACACTGACTAAAGAATGATGCTTAGTGCCCCCTCCTCAGCCAGCCCTGCAGTCTAAAACCCAACTACAGCCTCCCCCAACACCCATCTTTTGTGCTGACTGTTGGGTTGAAATGGAATTCACATAGAGGGCTTGATGTTGTATCTTTCAATTGAGATGAGGTGATGATATTGGACAATGAGACCACACTCTCTTGTTCATTCGACCTGGGTCTACCAATGGCTGCACTCAATTAATATGCTAAAAGATAGCAGCGATGCTGATACAAATCTCAAGCTGTTGTAACAACAAAGCCTGAGCATGTGTGCCATTCAACCTTAGGGGTATGTGTCGTAAGGAATAAAGTGTTGAAAACAGGCTGAAAAACAGAGAGAGGGGGAGCTGTAAAAAAAAAAGAAAGACAGAAATCAATGAGGCAGGGGGCAGACAGCCTAAGCTGTTCGGTTCTTTCTCTTTTTCTCTTTTTTTCTCCCCCTCTCGCAGTCAGTCGTCTTTTTGGGCTTTGGGCCCGTTCACAAGCTGTCTTATTTGCATTATGAATGACAGTGAGAAAGCTAACAAGGTTATTGGTCTTTGAGATGCACGCCTGTGACCACACGTGGAAAAAGGACCTACAGCAGTGCGCACTGGCAGGGGGACTGTGGCTCTTTATTCCATCCTTTCCGAAGGCTATAGGGCTTTTTTTCAGGGAGCACACGATTTACTTTAGGAGCTGGAAGAAAAGGGGCCGATCTGGAGAAAGGGAGACTGGAGGAGAGAGATGGGGGTGGGGGTGCTTTTCAGATTCTTTTCAAGCCAAGTGAACCCTCATTATCCTGTGCTGCAGTCATTAGCAAAGGATTGTGCACAGACCTAATGGAAAAGCTCTTTATTTATTAGTAGTTATGATTTCGGATATTTTTTATATCCATATCATATTTGAGATACCTAGTCAAAGTATTGTGGAAAAGTCTGTTTTCAGGAACTTCGCTTGAGTGACCGTAATACCTGGTTTGTTCTTCCCCAGATTTCAACTTTGCCATGTACCCTCCATCCATGATTGCAACTGGTAGCGTGGCAGCAGCTATCTGTGGCCTGCAGCTCAACAGCACTAACCACTCACTGTGGGGAGACAACCTTTCAGAATTGCTTGCCAAGATCACAAACACAGAAGTTGTGAGTATTGCGGCTTTAATTAATTTTACTAATGCAACTTTTTATGAATCCTGTACATGACAATTCCCAGCAAGTCAATGTGCCACATAGATCGCCTCACTATTTGCTTAAATCTGAAAGTGAGATGATCATATAGTGGTGCTTTTATCATTTAGAACAATCCTTGAAAAGAACATTGTTCAGTTATGTTTGCTGACAGCAGTGCTTTTGGTAATCTGTAGGTTGAGTGTTACCCTGCCTGTAGGACTGTGAGAGAAGGCTGTGCATTTCTCCTATTTGTTCAATAGGCTTAGGTCCAGCTCCAATTCAATTTCACATTCAGCCACTGATTTACTGGAAATGAAATGGGATTTACCCTGACCAAGTAACTGTAAGGAGAATTCACCAGGCTGGAGGAATGTGTAGGGATACTATGGCTTTATGTATACAAATTTACACATACTGCCAAATAAGGTCTTTTAGTTTCTCGTTAGGGAAAAAAATTAATGCAGAAAAGGATATGAATTATTAGGATTAAGAGAATAACCCAGTAAAGCATGTTTAATTCCTGCTCTGACCTGAAGAGGTCAACCCTCCTCAAGAGACCCTAGAGTGCATTGCTGCTGGTAAAATGCCTGCTGCCCCAGCATGTGGTGTGTGAAGTCGTGCACTATAGCAGAGGAAAAACAAATAGTCCTCGGCAGTAGTAAAGGTGCTCAGTGTCTGAGAAGTGTGAGGTCCAGGGCAAAAGGAATGAACTGCCTGCTCCATGAAAAACTTGTCTCTTTGCTGAATGCCAACTATATTGCTTGCGCTGATTTATACAGCCCAAAAAAACACTAAAAGGGATAATTCACCCAACATGAATGTACTGTCATCATTAAAGATGAGTAACTAAATTTCACACTAATGTTCAGTAGCTCATTCACAAACCATATTTCAATCTACTATAAAGGCAGTCTGGGCCATGTTTAACGTGAACTTTAGTAGCGTATGCAGCGGATGAGATCAGTTGTTGTTCATTTCAAATGAAACCAGTGTTGAAATCAAAAATATATCTATAGCAGTAGACATACCTAGTCTTCAATAAACAAGATTGTGTTGTACTAAACCTTTCCTCGGTGTATGAGGACCTTCCAGATTGAGGCATAGGTTGGGAGGTGAGCGGTCAGACAGAGTATGAAGGAAAGTCAAACTAATGCCAAATGATGCTGCCAGCTTAGCCACTGGGAACCCTGCTGACATTTGTGGTCACCAGTGCTTGTAGTTTCCAGTAGACATATGATAGGGACAGCCAGCCTCTTCCAGTTGCCCTTGGAATGTGTGTGTAGACTAAGACACACCTGGTGAAGCATACTCTGTGCAGTAGTAAGGTACATACATGCACGCCAAACCAGGAAGGCTGAAAAAATTGGCTTGAAGTTTCAACAAATATTCTATCGTCTCTCTAAGGAAGAAGCAAAGGCAGTAAATATTCATCTGGCACTGGCTGTAAGGTTTGTAACTGTATGTACAGTAAATGATGGTCCTTTGGATGTTGTAGTCATCCAGGGCCTTACTGTTTTCAGTTCTATTAAATGACACCTTCAATTATTTGTTTATGGTGAGGCATTGCATTTTTGTCCTTGTGCCCCTCTTAATTCCATCTTTTTACAATTCAAAGCTGTTGAGCTGAAGAAACTAATCAAGAATAGAGAATGGACTGTAAAAACTCTCAAAAACTTTTGCATCTTCTAAATTAGGTGAAATGTTAGACACTTTGGGTCTGGCATGCAGAGAATGCTCCTTTGCCTAAAGTCACAATGTCATAAGAACCCTGTTATTTGCAACTGAAATGTTATTTGTAACTGAATTGTTGAAAATTATTTAGAGAAGAACTTCAAGGCAAGTTTTTAGTACACAGGATCATGTGTTAGGCCCCCTGGCCTCTTGCATTAGGCCTCTGGGACATCTTAATCCCTTTCATTTCTCAATGCTGTGATGGCCTTGCTCTGAACCCGGCAATCCTTGCTTTCACTTCTCAATAAAAAACAGACATCGTTTTCTGTGTCTTTCCTTTAGGCATCTTCTGCCCAAGATGGCACGCGTTGAGTGACATCACAATAACTGCTAGTTCTTCAGTAGACCTGCACTTTCTTTATGGTTTTAATCCCTGTTTATTAGGATGTTTGACTTTGACAAACGTAGACATGCTTTGGTGGGATAGAGGATGTTCTTCATCAAGGTGGGATTGGATTAGGCAGGGACCACCCACTCCATTCTCCATTAAGTGCCGCCCTCCTCTGGATCTAATAATTGAGAAGCTCTTCTAGAGCAAGTCCTGGTTTTACCAGTAGTCACACATTGAAGCTATTAACGTTGCTTGAATTAAGCCTTTGAGGCTTGGCATGAGTTTGGTTATGCAGCTATAAAGAGCAGCACACAGGGAAATGTCTTTTAAGAAGTCGGATCTGGCATTCTTGTGGTCAGACACAGGCAGCTGCTTTACATGTTTAATGATTTTGTTAATTTTCTAGAAGGAATTTATGTTTCATGACTATTAATGGTTCATTGTGCTGGGAAAAAACACTTCTATAAGGATGGTGGCCATTGTCATCAACAAAAACGCCAATGAATACAAAAAGTGATACTAATTGTTCCTGAATAAATCTCTAAGCACATGAGATTTCTCATGGTAAACAGCCTCTATAGGGATTCAAAACTTGCTTGGCCCAGGAGCCATGCATAATATAAGTTACAACTTTGGCCCATCAGCTTTTAATTAGCAGTAAATGTCAAAGGAATGCAGCCTCTCTACAAGCAACACATTCTCCATGGGCCCTCCCCATGGGCCATTCACAGCAAACTTCCCACAGATGCCTGGTGTGCCTCAGACATACCCACTAAACAAGGAGAACTGTGATCGCTGTACATCCATTTAGTTTCACTAGAGGGCATCGTTGCTCAATTTGGTGTCACTGTGAATGCCATTTTAAATGTCATGTGCTCTTTTGAGCCAACCAAAGGGTTGCATTTGGCTCTTTTTTTTAGATCCTATGTATGTACAGAAATATTTTGTTGTTTTTAGTTCTACAGAGCTGCAAGTAGACTCAGGTGGGCTCAAGTGGGATCCCCTTAGGTCATTACATGCTGTTGTGAAAATGAAAGGGTATAATAAAAAGAAACAAAACACTACCTTGTTTTATCCACAGGACATGGCTGTAATTAACATAGCAAACTGTGGTAGAGCTTTTTTAACAGTTCACAGGGTAACTTTCATTGTTTTAGGTGAATGTTTGGTTGTATTTTTTGGACAAGAAATTGGGTGAAAATGTTTATTAAATCTTAGGGTTAGACTCTTATCCACCACTATCCAGTGTGTAAAGTTGAAGCTACTGACATTTGAGTTTTGAGAGTGGCTTTTTGTTTAATGCCATGTGTTTGCATTGCAGGATGTGTTAAAGGCATGCCAGGAGCAAATTGAGAGAGTGTTGATGAATAACCTGAGGGAAGGTCGTCGGCAGCAGCAAAAACAGCAACAGCAGGAACAGGGTGGCCCGCGAAGCAAAGCACTTGATGACCAGGACCAGTCCAGCACCCCAACCGATGTACGAGACATCAACTTGTGAGCTTGCTGCAGGAATGCTGTGATCAGTCTTCAAGAAAAAAAAAAAAACCAACAAAAAACAAACAACCCCAACAAAAAGTGCTTGCTAGTCTTTGTAGAGTTTTATCTTCATCTTCCAGTACAAAATATTCTCCCGTAAATGAAAAAAAACACACAAAAAAACAAAGCTATTTTAGATACGAGAAATAGATATTTTTTAAATGATTTGATACTGATGCAAAAAGCTCTACGGTGCCTCAGACTTAGAAGGGAAGCGTGTAGTATTTTGCAACTCTTTTGATTGTGTAAACATAATAATATGATATTTAATGCAAAAGTGATAGTGTAAAGGGCTTTTCAAATAGAGAGTCTACTGTATCAGACTGGCTTGAAAGGGTACAAAAAGTGGGGCTATGTTTTTTTTTTTTCCTGTTTTGTTGTGATTTTTTTTTGGTTCACGTTGGAATGCCTGAACTTGAACACACAAAGAGGTGCCATGAGTCTGAATGGACGCACCCATCCACTTGGCTGTGTAATAAGAGTGCATTACAGACCAGAAAGAAAGATTAAAAAGGAGGGGTGAGACACAAGTCTTATGCTAAGAATGCAGGGCTCTTTTGCAATGGCAACAGGGGCTTCTATAATAAAAATAGACTATTATTATTAATATTATTTTATGATGATTATTATTATTTCTGTTAAACAAGCAAGTTATTGTCTCTCAGTGCTAAAGTTACAGACACTTCAAATAAGCTTTTGTCAAGCTGCTTGTGTGCATGCAATTACGTGTGGTGTATGATGGCTCGTGTGCAGGCGTGTACAAGTTACTCTGTATCCGGCACTCTTGTGTGAGTAATATGGGCTTTGTTTAATCATCTGTCTGCAAATGTTTGGTCACAGAGATGGGCTCAGTGATGGGCACATGGTCAAAGGACTGGGCAGGGGATAGCAAATGATTTCACGATTCTCTGACAGCCTCCTGTATCAGTGCCTTATATTAAATCCTTTTTATTTACTGGCCTGGAAACTGCTTGAGGGCTGAGCCCAACACAGTGCACAGAACAAGACGAGGCTAGAAAAGGGACAGGTATGTTCCCTGGTATCTTCTAAAGGCAAGAAGATTTGTTTTTAACTTTGTGGATATGGTTGTCTTTCATGGCAGCCTCCCACTAAATATTACAGTTGTATTGTATACATACAGTTTATTACGTGATTACGTATTCGTGTTGTGAGTGTGTTGAAGGAGCCTAAGGCTGATTCGTGTTTGGTCCTATCTGGGACTGAGAGATGAGTTTGCAAACAAGTGTGTGCAAATTCTATTAGCAGTAAAGGAATGTGTAAGAAAGAATGATCGAGGATGAAGATTATGATGAAGGTTGGATGGTTTGAGGTATGAAGCATGCTGCTTAGATGAGGATGCAGATATGGAGTTAGTAGAAGCAGGAAGGGAGGCCAAAGCAGAAACAACAGCTACGGTTTCCATAAATCACCTGATATTTAAGATCTTTAATCTATTTGTCTGTTTATTTGTTTGTCCTTTAGTTGTTATGTCTCATGTTTGAATTACAGACCAGTATCCTAACCAGTTTCATACTGCCAGCTCACAGATGGGGAAGGTTAATCCATCAGCTTCAGTTCAGAAAGACTATTTCCCATGTATAACAAATGGTTATGGTTGAGGAGTCTTTTTTTTTCTCTCTTTTTTTGGTTTGGGGCTGGTTTCCCATGTTTAGATCATGGTGTGTTTGCTTGATTACAGCGTTAAAGCATTGGAAACCAACGTATGACAACAACAGCAACAAAATGATAATACAAAAATGAAAAGACCAAAAAACAGACAACAAAAAGACAAAAAAGAAAAGTGTTCATTTGCACGCTGCAATTTTTCTAAAATTCGAAAAGATGTGCAACTGCACCGTTGCAGAAAAAACTTTTTTTTTTTTTATAGTGCCTTGAGTCTGATGTAGATTTCACCCTGTTTTGCTGAGCTTAAGAATAAGTTCCACTACCCAGCCATCCAAATTATGCTGCTTCCAAAGGTTGAACTGGCATGGGGTTTGAAAACTTCCACAAGTCATTACACGGTGGCTTAAAACAGGGTGCATCAGCAGTACAAAACGGCTTTCATTTGCATTTCGAATTCTCATAGCTTACCTTAAAAAGGGGCAGTCGAGCTTATGTTTGTGTCCGTCTGTGTATGCGTGTTTGTTTGTTTGCATGTTGTCTGTGGGTAAAGGAGATGATGTACTCATACGTTTCCTTTCTCCAGAAACATTTATTAGTGATGCTTGAGTTTCACAAGCAACATTTCTTCCATCCTCACACCAAAACCCCCTGTCAATCTTATTGTATTAATTTAGTCTGTTCTATCATGTTCCCAGCTCTGCTCTGAAAATTACAGTACTGTTAACAGATTATGTGAGTGGCTCTGTGGGTTGAATATGGACCGAATTGTCGTTCCTTAAGGGGTATGATATTGTATTCCAAAGTGATGAGAGATGGAAAGGGTGTGAAGACATCAATCAAGTGTCAATATTGTTATTATTATTGTTATTTTCCGCTGCTAAAAAGCTATGATTTTTTTTTTGTTTGTTTCGTCTTTTACACAAAAATAACATTACATAGTTTGATGTCACATCAGTGTGCTGCTATTTTATAAACAATTGTATTATAATTATTGTACTGCTTACAGAATACTTTGAGAATATAGAAGTAGAGGGTAAAAGAAGAACATGAAATGAGTATTTGACTGGAAATGCTCTTTGTGCAGTGTGCTCTTAATAAGGCATGTTTCTTTACCTTTTAATCTTTTTTCCTCCTCTTCTTCTCTGTCACATTCTGTAAGTGTGGTATCTCTATACCTCAGGTTTACTGGACATAAAAGACTTTTCCATTACCTCACACAACTCAACAGTTTTTTCGGGAACCTGGAAATTACAGCACAAAGAAGAGCATATCAAAACTTTGCTTTGTCTGATGTAGTAAATTCAGTGAAATCTGAATTCCTATGTAAACAGGTGGTAAGGCTCCCACATGGACATCAGAAATAGTGGATGGAGGAGATGATGAATGGTCAACAATGTCTTATGTATTCAGTTCATGTCAGTAGATACACCAGTAAACCTGTAAATATCAAACAAACATCAACATTGAGAAAAGGCCTCCTCCCTCCACTATAACCACATCATGTACCTCAGTTATGTCTGTTGCACAACCTCCCAGTAAATATCTGCTTTAAAGAGCGTGGTGCTATGTTGGTCCTGTTATTCTTCCCTTTTAATGGCAATTTTAGAAGTGAAAGTAGTAACGGGAAACTATCCAACATGTTATAACCTGGTTAAGAATAACTGTGGAGAAAGTGTGAATAATCAGACACAAACCGGATGGAAATGACACAATTCAGAAATGAAACAGGTTGAACTTTTGTTGTTCAGCAATGTTTCTTGTCATTCAAGTCATTAGGGCTTAGCAACTATGTTGGTATTCTTTGGATTTATGTTCAACTCAAATAATTTGTCATTAAGAGCATGAATGAAGTTAAAGGAGAGTACATGCTGTATGCTAAGGTCAATAAAGTTACCATGAAAAAGCTTAATGTCTCTCTTCTTGTTTCAGGCAATAACTTTGGTTGAAACTGATGCACTCGACTTGCCTCTCTGAGGAATAGCTGTGTGTATTTAAATATATAATGTAGAACAACATACCTTTGTGCCGAGTAATGTTGGTGAGATGCAGAAATTTAAAAAAACCGATGAATGACAAAGTAAGCAAATTCAAAACGCGCCAAGGACTACAAGGCTCACGTCAGTGAACGACTCATTTCATTGAGTCGAATCTTCTTTGGAGTCGGATGTTCTGATACACGGAAGAATGAATACAGGCTGGAGAAATTTGTATTATATGAGTTTTATCATACGTACGCAAGAGAGGTGGTCTAAACAAATGGCGTTTTATTAAATCAAGAAGCGGCGGATTTGAATGATTTTATTTCAGCCAGCGTCAACAAAATAAATAGCAAAAACACCCTTAACAAAATGTATAAGCCCAAATTAGAAAAAAACCACTTAACGTTAGCTGTATTGGTAGAACTTGAACACAACCCTTGAATCTGTATTGACTCCTAAATAATCTGTCAAGTGTTGATTGATTCTTGATCCAAAAGAATCAATTTGTAAAATTGAATCGGATCTCCGCGCATGCGTACAAACTTCCGGCTTGTCAAACACCGGGATAAGAGCTGTCAGAGCTGTCACCCAAAAGTATAGCAATATTGGCGGGTATTTGAAAACGAAAAGAAGTGTGACAGATTGTGATTGACTACGAGTTCGATCTCAACGGTGAAGATATTGTATCATTTTCACGACGCTATTAACGACTGCGACATGCTCGCTTTTGGTTTAACGTTAGTCCGACAGTAAGTTCTGTTTTGTTTGCTTAATGAAAGTGATTTGCTCCATTTGTGGTTATTTAACGTTACACTACAAAATATGTTAAGTAATTGTAAATAAAAGCGATATGAGCAGTTCAGATGTTGGTAGTTCTAACGTAAATAAAGCGCTGTAGTAACAGTTAGCCTATAACAAGTTAAAATCACACCACTGATCGATAATAACCTAAGGTTTCTGAAATTAAGTAGAGCTTTTCTAGAGGCAATTAGGGGTCTTCATCATAGACTGTAAAAAATATTGTATTTCTCGTGCTGTTGTCGCTTATGCTTAAAGGTCAATACGTATCCCTCTTCAGTGAAAGGTCAGAGGTAACTTACTCAAACTGCAACTTCTACATTCACTATAAATTACAGATAGGCTATAGACAGATAAACAAATTGTATATTATATTGCATACATAATATATTTAACAAATGATATAAAGATAAATAATTTTTAAAAAAACTATATATATATATATATATATATATATATATATATATATATA
>CAIGQQ010038113.1:1982987-2016469 GCA_903798035.1 Danio albolineatus
GTCTATACTTCACCTAGCCGGTGAAATGACGGCTATTGCTTGCTGGGAGCATACTTAGGCCTAATTAATAGAATATGTCTGCCCTGTTGTCCATTTTTCGCTACACATTGGGAAAAAGAAATCTAATCAAATTCTTCCATATAGCCCCTTTTAAGTCATCAGTATTAAATATAATAAATAATGTTCCAAAGCTTACAAAAATAAATAATTAGCATAGGTGTCCAGCACCATGTCATACACAGTTTCTCTGGATTTACCTTTAAGGTGTATGTTTTGAGTAAAAAGTAATACTTGTTTCATTCTGTAAAACTTTGTTGACATTTCCTCTAAACATCAACATTGATGTTTATAAACTTCAGTGGACTTAAGAAATCAATATTTTGTTGAGTAACCCTGATTTGTCAATCAAATGATAACGTCTCATATTCTGATTAATTGTCATTTTCAGGAGTAAATAAAACATGGTTTAAATGTTGTCAGATATTTGGAGAATAAAACAAATCCAAAACCCATTCTCAATAAATCCAGTAGATCCGGAGAAACAGAGAATTTTCAAGTGGTTCATTTTCCATAGGTGTTTGTTGAAAATGTAATAGGTCCATATACTTACAACACTGAAATGATATGAACTGATAGCATAAATTTCAAACTGCAAACAAAGACTGTGCATGATTCTGAGTGTTACATGACCTACATCAGTTAATCAGCAAAAGACACTCGCACAGTTCTTATGAAAGCTGCGCTACAGTATATTGCCACAGCATTGCAAGGTAGTTTAAATTTTAACTGACTTAAAAAGGTGAAAGGACTGACAAGCAGTGACCTAAACTAGCTACACCTACTGAGCTGAAAAAGCGGCACAGGAGCTGTATTACAGCAATTTTTCTATTTTTATAAATTTGTTTCACAGAAGCAAATATTAACTTGATTTGGCATTTCTTACAGAATCATATCTATAGTTAGGAATTTTGCTATCAAATTTAATAATCCACTCACTGTTACCAATCAATCAAAACGGAGTCAGCCAAAAACAAAATGGGTTAACAAAACTAGAGAAAAAGTAAGTCGCTTTCACTATAATTTGTAATACTGGTTGCAGGTCCTGTGCAAACTGTAATATGGTCTAGTCTGGGATTACCGTAAGTGTTTTGCCATGGAAATGTAACACATCTTCAGTGTACTCTAAGTGTCTATCATTAAACATCTACATTCATGACTATTAGTCAATAAATGGAATTCCATTTTTGGACAGTGCAGTTTTAAGTGTTTTTCTCGTCTTACTTTCAAATAATTTTGAAGTTAGAGCAGTTTTAAGGATTTGTTTAGTATGCTTAGTCGTTAGGTCGTAACTGAAATTACCATGCCAAACTAATATGTTAAGATTTTAGAGTTAGGATCTCTGTAATACACCCCCTGGATTGTGTCATGCCATTTCATGAAACCATTTGGTGTATGCTTTTAGGTATCATCCAAAAAGTTCTCCCACATAGATGGGTTTCTTCAAGTTTAAGAACTTCAAGAGCTCAGTCATTTGTTCAAAATGGATCAATTGGTCCGACTTGCTTGTATTTCTTCTCTTTTTGTAAGTTTGGACTGACTGGGCTCTTGGAGAGCAGTACATGTAAAGGGTCATCGCAGGAGGTGATGGTCTCTCTAGAAACATTACTGGTGCGCTCCCGCTCGTGCTCTTTATTCTGTCTTCGATAATTCATGGTCCTTGTCTTTGGATTCTCGGATCCCAAAGGATCAGTCGGGTCAAAATGATGGCTTCTTCTCAGCCTGAGATGAGAATTGTGGTGGTTTGAATGCAGAGGAAGAGGTGATAATTCTTGGGTTTCTGGATCATTCCTCCAAGAACACAAAGCATGACGAGAAATCTTTCTTTGAATTGTTTTAAAGCAGTCCTTAGGATAAGCAACCTGAGGATAATAACACATCTCGTTCGTTAAAAATGTAGTTTTTGTTTCAATATTCTTGGAACAGAATTGTTTAATTGAAACGTTAATATCTTTGTGGTAAGCTCTACTAAATTTAATGGATTTGTGCTGAATAAGAGCCATTTTTGTTTAAAAATACCGACCACACATTTTAAAATTCACTGTAAAAAAAATACTGGGTTCCACACAATCAATTTCTGTTGCAGCAACATGAAAGAATTGTTAACTTATTAGTTTTTACAAATGTAAGTATACTCAAAAAAATGATTATGCTGCTTGTTCAAATTACCTGTATAAAATGAGCTGAAACTACACAATTCTTGGAATTTCTTTGGCTAATTTCTTTGTTTTACGTTTAGTTCACTTAAATTTTTTAAACCATTTAGTTAACTTAAGCGTTTTGTGTTGGGACAACATGACGGAATTGTGTTAGTCCAACTACCTGGTTAAGGGATTTGTAGTTCCCAGCATGCTTTGCGTGGGATTGAATAAGCAAATTAAAATATTGACAATAAAAGTAATCTTAGATGTTTTACATTAACAGAAAGACTTGTAAGAGGTGAATATTTACTTTAGTTTGAAGATTTAGAAGATTTTCATATAATGTTTTGAGTTTTGAGGTTACCGCCTTGCAGAAGCACCCATGCTTTGGGTGGTCACATTAGCAGCAATGAAGTTTGTTGCTTTGCTTATTGAGCAATAACTATCCTAAAATGAGTTCTGAGATCAGTCTCAATCAACTGTATATGTAACTTATGAAATATGCTTGAAAATGGCTTCATTTAGAATAACTTCAAATAAAACTAGGAGACTTCAAAATGTACGACACATAATAGACATACATGATATTATCAGACCTTTGAGTTTAAGTTAAATAAAAATACAAATGTATTTAAACTTTTATTTGATCAAATCATGTTGGACCAACTCGATTGCATTTAATTGTGTAAATATATATATATTAGTTGGTGCTAAGCAAATTTATTGGATGCAAATCCTGCCCTCAATTAAATTGAGTTCATCCAATGAGTAATTTTTTGAGTGTAGGTTCAACATAAAACAATCAAGTTGTCCAAAAAAACCTCAAGAATTGTGTTTTCAGCTCATTTTAATTACGTAGTTTCAACAAAGGAATGCAGTTTTTTGAGTTTTGATATGCAAATACAAGTAATTTGTTTTCCTTAAATTATTTTAACAACTTTTTTAAAAAGTTTTATTTTTGAAAACTATTTGACATGTATTCTAAATTTAAAAGAAAAATTGTTGAATCATAATTTTAGATAACAAAATCATTTCTGCAAAATTGTTGCTAACTATTTATATGGGTTTTATTTAAACAAATAAAATTTAGTAATGTCCAACTTAAAGTGTTTGTTTAAATTCAGCTCAAATAAATTGTTTACAACCACAACTTATAAAAATGTAGTAAAGTCAAGGAATCTTTCTGAAATTTTTTTGTGTGTATCTTTACATGAATTCTTAGAACCATAACCAATATTCATAATCAGAATCAGAATTCATAACCAATTTTCAACATAAAAAGTGTTTTGATACCAATATTTGGTTAACGAACCATGATTTTTCAATCACAACAAGTAAATAAATTTGTCATTCTGATCAATTGTCATTTTCTAGAAAAATAAGGAAAATTAGGTAATTATAACAATATTTATAAAACAATAAAAATACCCATACTTACAGAAATATATGGCTTTTTGGTTGGATCCAAGCACATTAAAATTTGACTTTTAATATCAAGTAGTGAGAAGCAGTCTTTGCTTCTTGTCTTTTGTGAAACAGCTCCTTTATAAAATAAAAAAGCATCAGTAGTATTATTAAAATTGTCCAAACTCTAGTTAATGTGTTTATTGGCAAAATTAGAAAATACAATGTTTTAGTTTTTAATAACTTTAGAAAATGTTAAAATAAATAATCAGGATTAAAGATTAATGAGGTTTTTTTCAATGTTCATATTAGCAATAGGAACTCTACTGTAAAGAATTGCCATAAAAACACTGTCAAAATTTGTAAAAATATGCGAGAAAAATCACAACTTACTATTTGACTCTTGATCAATGGTTTTCCTTATCCCATTACTTAATGTAGTCATCAGAAATAATCCATAGCTGCTGATCTTGTCTTCCCCATTTACTCCTGTTAAATCAGTTCGGATCTTTTCATTTTGTATAGGATGGCAGGTTATTCGTTTGCAGATGCTTAGCGCAATCAGACAGAAAAGATGAATGGTGTTCATGATCAGACCGGATCAAACAGGTGCTCAGCAAACAGCGAGGCATTTCACTACCCGCTTATATAACTGAGGGGAAATTGGTTCAAAGGTCATGTTTGCGGACCAAGAACTTTACTGTTGATCGGAATCGGATACAACTTGTAACCATTCCGTTTTTCTGTGCAGGGCTGTAAACACCATAAACGTGACAAGTAGGTTAAGTACTGGCCCCCTTCCATTAGATTGTGTTGATCATTTTTATAATCTACACCTAAATTGAATGCTTCTTATTATAATGTGATCTTTTCAGAAAACTTTAAATGAGAGATCGAAATGTCTCTTATAAAAAATAATGAAGATCATCAGCAATTAAGGAATTTCTGTTAGTAAAAGGGGATCGGATTTTTATAAGGGCTTCTCAATGTCAAAATGTAATTCTGTGGATAAACAGGCATGTGAATGAAAATTTACATCAAAATTAAAGTTAATTTTTTTAATTAGAATCTTATAGATTTGACTACACGATGAGGCTTGAACTTAACAAATACAGACGTTATCACAGTGTGTCAATCCTCAAATCTAAGGCTAAATGCAATGAGTGTATTTATATAGCGCATTTATATATCGGGGGGGGGGGGGGGGTCTCAACAACACCATCAGTGTGCAGCATCTACATGGATGATGCAATGGCAGCCACAGGAAAACAGCACCAGTGCGCTCACCACACACCAGCTATAGGAGGAGTGGAGAGACAGATAAATTCAGAGTTGCATATCAATCCTGCCATTTAAAATTGTATCAAGGGTGGCTCAGTGGTTAGCACTGTTGCCTCACAGCAAGAAGATCGGTGGTTCAAGTCCCGGCTAGGCCAGTTGGCGTGGGTGCTCCGGTTTCCCCTCACAGTCCAAAGACATGCTCTAAGTGAATTGGATTAACTAAATTGGCCGTAGTTTATGAGTGTATGGGTGTTTCCCTGTACTGGGTTGCTGCTGGAAGGGCATCCACTGCATAAAACATCCTGGAATAGTTGGCGGTTCATTCCACTGTGGCGACCCCTAATAAATAAGGGACTAAACTGAAGGAAAATTAATGAATAAAATTGCATAATGTAGTTTTGAATGCAGCTTCAAAAAAAACTCAACACAAAGGCTAAAAAACAACCTTTTATTTTCATTTCAGTAATACAGTTGGCTGTTGTGCACAGCACATACGTATAAAAATAAAAGGAAACATTTTCTTAATATATTAGAATTCTTACTCATTTTTTCACTTTTTTTCAGAGAACAAAATGATTGGCAAAAAGTTTGTTGTATTCAACAAA
The DNA here is from genome assembly GCA_903798035.1 of Danio albolineatus. Taxonomy (NCBI): domain Eukaryota; kingdom Metazoa; phylum Chordata; class Actinopteri; order Cypriniformes; family Danionidae; genus Danio; species Danio albolineatus. Next base: position 1,988,476 of record CAIGQQ010038113.1, read on the forward strand.
TTGTACAATCATTTCAACAAATTGGAACTAAGGCAGAAGGTGAGGTATATGTAAGAAAATAGGAGGGGAATTTGGACGGAGCGTTTGCCCCTCAGTGCAGGAATACAAAACTGAGAAAACACAAAGGCTGCATACGTACAAGGACAAACAAACACACACACATGCACCACCCTTTACAATCATCTCGCTAGCCGCAAATGGGTTCTGTTCAAAGCTGGAGACAAAGTACAGTACAATGAAACCGGTGGAAGTTACATGAAAAATAGCTGTTTCTGTATAAGCACTTCGTTTCGAAGGCTTAACATCTAGATGCAACATTTCTGATATTTTGCATTAAAACCATGCAAAATTCAACTGATTTCGCTAAATACAAAGAGATCAGATGTGTGATAGAGTACAGTGGAGATACACAGCAATAAATGAACATCAGTCATCGCATACATAAAGCAATCATTTTGACAGTTTCGTTGAAGCAATCACATTGCATGCCATATTTGGGGTACAAAACTTTAAATTCATAGTTGTCAATAGTAATATATAGTTCATCTTTGAACACAGCTTAAAATCTTTTACTCCCAAAACATAAAAAAGGCCATAGCTATATTGTTTCACTTTGTAGACAGTTCATTAAAAAACATCATTTAATTGCCCTCAAGTAATTCCAAAGCTGTGTGATTTTGTTTTGAGAGGGAAATTGTGTTCTTGTCCATTCTGTGAGATGTTGTTTTGGATCACATTAACTCTTATTATTCAAGGAAATATATTTTTAGCATATTTTGTTATAGTATACATGTTCAGTATCTTGAGTTTGAAAAAACACACAGGTTTAGAATGACAGGAAGGCGAGTTTATTTTTAGGTGAGCTGTACCTTCAAAGAAAGTCACACACGCCTCATGAGCGTCCCAGCTCAAACATCCCAGCCATAGCTGTTATAAAAATAACATCCTTCTTTGTAACATTGGGATCTCTCAAAATGTCAAGTAGAAACTTTGATACAAGAGAACCCATTTAACCAACACACACTACCTCTACCAACCTTTTTATTCTCTCTTACACACTGTGTCAGAAAACCAACACATTCTAACTTGTGTTTCGCAAAAGATACAAGGGCATTGTTGCAAAGATATAAACAGATCTTGATGATTGTATTCTGAGCTGCAAGTGACATGAAAATGGAAAATCTTTGAAAAACGAGAGCCTTCGTTTAACCAAATATTACTTCAATTTAAAGAGGGGGGTGTTGTAAGCGAGGGAAAGGGAATGCCTACAAATGCCGAAGCTTAGTTCAATTTCAAGTGCGACTACCGACTGATTACCTTGAGTCTATCAACCGACTTCAAGATCGTGCACAGGTGTGAATAGCCAACACAATCTCATGGCAATTCATTACATTTTGATTTAGTGGCTAATTCGTATAAATTCGTACCATTTCATTTCACCATACCATTTACATATCATTTGTTTAATGAGATTAGCCTGGAATAGCTTGGCCTGCTATCCAAACCTAACATAACCAGCAAATGATGACATCTCAAACAGATTAAGACGGTTGTATTGATTTTTAGTACATTCCACAGACTTTTTGAGGTGGAGTTCAAGTATGCAGTTGACATGTTGGTGAATGAGCCCTCAAACGAGATCTCTGACTGTAGAGGTAAAACGTAACTAGTATCAATAAATATCTATAATAAACATTGAATTACACACTGTTTAATTAATAAGCAACAGCTACACTATCATATTATCGTACCACATAATTCAAGATTAACGCATTCAATTGCAGTTTTCGTTCAAAATGGAAGCACCCAAACCAAGCCGTCCACAGAGTTTCAATCGCAAAGTCTCTGAGTTTTACTCCCAGTAAAATTGCATGCAGTCAACGTTTAATGTCAACTATTTATTGATCTAAATATGGAACAAAAACCTCTTTCCTGCATGCACAAAAGGAGGCAAACTAGTAGAGGCTAAGGCACCACCTAATAATGATAACTCCAGAAAAATAAGTGCTTTCATGTCCCTCGTAAAATGGCGGAACAGATGAAGATCAGAGTAAACTGATAGTTATTTTTCCCTCCATAACTTCTTCAATGCGGACGTGGCTCTTTGAGGTAATAAAAAGTATCCGTTTCACTTCTAAAAGCTGAGGATGTTAGTCCAATGCCGGGTAAGGTTTACACCAGTTATGACAAGCACCCATAAAAAGTGAGAGGGCAAAAAAAGCTCCTCGACTCTCGTAGATTCACAATAGAAATCATAAGCAGCAAAGAATGGCATGTACACAAAGTTCAGACACAAAGTAAGCTACCGAAATATACATATATTATTATTATTTCACCGAGAATAAATACGTGAGTGTTCTTTTAGTTCTTTGCAGTTCACCTCTTAGCATGTTTGGGTTACCTACGAGAACATCCAACATGTGCAAATTATTGTGTTATTGCCAGTTTCACTCACAAACGTGGGAGGAAATGTGTGACAGTCATTGCTGGGGAAGCCTTGTAGCCTCGCTTCAAGCGGCCATGTTTGCTGAGGGCCATGTAAAAGCCCTTGTAAATGGAAGACTCGTATGCGTTGTAATTGTTGGGCAGCAGCGTCTCCTTGAACTTGCACTCGTCACGGAAGGCCCTCTAGAAATGGCATGGATTAGACAGTTAGTTTGGTACAACTCCACCCATTTTCATTCTAAGCCCCTAAAACACATACTTTCTTACACTGTTAAAAAAATGTCAAAAAGTCATGCAAAAAAAGTCAAGCAAATGTATTTATGTTGCTTATTAAGTCATTTTTATAAGTTAGCCAGGTTTCAACTAGTTTTTTTTAAGTTATAAAAAGTTTAACTTAATATGTTAAGTCAGTTTGATTGATGTAAGTTGAGATGACTAGAAAACTTGATTTGATTCAACTCAAAAATTAAAACCGCAAGGTATTTTAGTGTACAACTAGGTTAAAGTGCAGGGAAACTTTCAAAGCACCACTATAAAAAATAAAATAAAAATAAAAAACAGGCAATGGGGTATATGCATATGTACTTTTAATTTTCAGCCAGCCCCAGCCCTTTCTATTATAAAATCACCATGTGTAAGGTCTTATTTCTTTAAAAATCTGTGCTCTTTACTGCCTGATAGATATACTATGTCCAGACCAGACAAAAAGCACTACATTAAATTCCATTTTCTCTCTTTACCCCTGTATTTTCAATTGAATTTCTGCGCTATAGCCTGTTGGTACTGACTGCACCAGCGTTTACATCAGAGATGCCCAAAGTATCAGAGATGCCCAAACCTTTGATTTGGCCCACCGTCCCATCTGAAAAGAAAATGAGATGGGAAGGTGGGATGGGAACCTTTGGGCAAATATCTTTGACAGAGATTGTAATTTAGAATTTAACTTTTATTGCTGAGCTACAAAAAAGTCGACTGAAATGAAATGTTTCAATTAAATGTTGTAGATGAATCAGACTTTTAAAATGTAAATACTTGACAGGACAATGCACAAAGCAGCAAGCAAATCAAGATAAAGGCAGGAGCAGCTCAACTAGTGTATTCAGCATTGAACTTCATTGTGTTATAAATAGGATTGTTTTTTTGATGTATGCATGTATGTATGTATGTATGTATGTATGTATGTATATATATATATATATATATATATATATATATATATATTAGGGCTGTGCAATTAATCGCGTTCGCAAAAAAATCACGATATAAGCACTTGCAATTTCTAAATCGCAAAGGCTGCAATTATATCTATTAATTTATCAACGACGAACATTTTTTTTATGCTGTCTGTTTTTAAGACAATTTATTACAGTTTTGTTTATCAAGCAGTTAGTACCACTGTCTACAGTATGTGTTTAACTAATGTTGAGGTTAGTTAATTACTACAGTTTTATTTATTAAACTTAATACTATGTTATTTCATTGTGAAATAAATATATATATTTGACCCACAACTTTCAATCAAGGTTGGTTTTTGGCCCGTTATAAGAAAAAGTTTGGGCACCCCTGGTTTACAAGTTCTTTCATCTCGTTTTACACTTGAACAACTAAATGAATGCTTAAGTCTATTTAACTGAATGTATTTTAATGACATTACAAACAACCTTGTGAAGTTGAAAATAGCCGCATTAAGCTTTCACCGGAAGGTTATTATTGGCTGTGCATATACCCCATTAGTTTCCAGTTTCCTCACAAATAAAAGTTCTAAAATATTAATTTTGTTACAGTAAAAAAACTTTCAGTGAACAATTTCATTTACTTATTGTGAAGAATCATTTTCCACTATAAAAAAAACCTTAAAGGCAGTTTTAAAAGTTCATGAAACAGTCAATGCTAATAAAGAACCTTTATTTTTAAAAGTGTACAATTACAAACATCTTAGTCTGAATTAATTTTGAAACTCGTAGTGATCACATGGCATACTGTACACTTGGATTCAAGGTTAGACTGATTTTCAAGGCTTAAGCTGCTCCTAATGGACATGCCAATCAGCTGAACATCACAAAAGCAAAGCTTATCAGTCCATCAGTTTTATCTTTCATTTCTATTGCATAAAAATGACTTCGTCTGCTTAACTGATCTCTGACTGTGCCAACAGCATAAATCTTTTACAGAACTTTAATTAACAGATTTTATCTATAGAGTAGATTTATTGCTCTCGCATAAACATGGAGCTGTTAATGAATGCTAAACAAAGAGTTATGTGTTTAGGAAAAAGTGGACTAAATCTAGTAAAACATTTGGATTAGACAGGACATATATGTATGAAAGTAAAATATATTAAATACATTTCAAATAAGATGTTTAGCTATGTTTTTTTTCTTACAAAGATCACTGCAGAAGATTTGAAAATTTCACTTTTAATCCACTGCAGCAATTAGGTTAAAATAAATCCAGCATTTGCATTTTTACCACCTTTTATTTCTTTAAAAAACTCCTAGAAATAATCTGACCAAATAAATATCTTGATGTTTGAACAATATAGGAATCTAAAGTGACAAGCTCAAGAAGCACTTCAGCTAGTTGACTCTGTCGCCAGAAGAGATAATGTGTTGCTCCTGGTGAGATCTGGCATCTAAGTAATGCAAGTGTAAAGTAGGTCAGATTTACATTCAGTCATGCACAACATCACCATCCTCTCCCCTGCTCGCATGAGCCAACAGCTATTAAAAATGAATGACAATGCAATGAGTTTAGCCTACTGTATCATCAACTACAGTTGAGGAGTCAGGAAATGTCCAAAGCGATGTAACCCAGGCCACCATGCTCATGTTTGATTGCACTTCAGATCTATCAAACATCGGAAAACTGAGAAACCCTTATGAAAATTAACCAAGATTTCACTACAAATAAGAAAACAAGAGTTTAACCATGGTATTTGTAGCAAATCTGAATGGTAATCAATAAGCCACAAAATATGGTAATTGCACGTTTACTATTATACAACCATGGTTAATTTTTGTAAGGGAAATATATGCATTTGGGTCAATGACATGTGAATGTTCAAGTTGTTCAAAGAGACATTAAATTTCTTTTAATTTCACCTTGCACATAAAAAATAATTAACATGGGCAAAGAGTTATATTCAAGCTTCCACATTAGCATGTTTCAGAATGTTATAGTTATTGTTGGTTTAGAATTGGATGCTGTATAAGGATTTTTTCCCCACACTATATTGGTAGCCAAGTTCACTGTAAAAAATGCAGGGTTCCACACAACTCATTCATGATGTCCCAACACAAATCAATTAAGTTAACTATCAACTAAGACAAATATAAGTGCATTGAACATAAAACAATTAAGTTGTAACAAAAAGAAAATCTCAAGCATTGTGTTGTTTCGGCTCATTTTAAATTGTAGTTTGAATAAGCAGAAACATATTTTTGAGTGTACATAGTTTGAATAACTCATTCAAGAGAATATCTTATTGATTAAATATCACAAGTCTAAATATTGGCAAGTGTAAGGCCTTTTATCCTTTTGATTGTCATTGTGCATGCTTCAATGTTTACCAATATCACCGGTTTTACGCCATATACTTGTGTTCTAATCTTGACTTTATAGGGCCAGCATCAGTTAAAAAATAATCCATATCTGTGCCATCATGGCCTGGATCGGCATAGTTTTACAATAAGAACCATTCAGCCCAATGATGACTTTGTGAGACAAAAAATGGCTGGTGGTGTTTTGACCTTAACGAAATTTTACATTTTGTTCTAGTGAATTTAAGTATGAAAATGTCTGTGTTGTGTGTAAAAAATACTGTACACATAATCAGCTTAGAAGGTAAATAGCCTAAAGTTTGAGCCAAATAGTCAAAATTTGAATCGTCTTTATTGTCAAATATCTTTGGTTTTCAACAGAAGAAAGAAACTCGCAAAGGTTTGGAACCACTTTGGTTTAGTTTCTGGGTGAACTATCCCTTTAATAAGTACACAATTTGACATTTTAGAGCCATATGTTTTTCAAACGAAACCTCAAATAAGTGGCACCAAACCTGCTTGGCATTTTTATCACCCCACACCATACAACTCCCCACTTGTCATTGACCCAATTAACACCGCAAAACTGGCGTTTTTCTGCACAAGTGCAAGTAAATCAAACGACAGGCATACCTACCGTTCCGTATAACCTCCCGCGGCTGCTCATTGCGACAAACAGCCCGCTTTTCACGCCGTATAGACTAACCACTCCTCTCTCTACCGCTGAGATTTCAATTAGACCTGATTGAACAGAACATCAGTGTTACATACATGACAGTGTGGCACACGGCAGCTCATTCACTCATTCTGCACGAGTGGGTGGATCCACGGGGACGCACTGCCTTTGTTCTGCATTTTTCTCCAATGCTGGCTCATTTCTTGGAAAAAAAGAAAAGCCCTGCAGTTCTGGCATGCACAACAAGCAGATGGACGCAGTGTAAAATTAGTTGGCGTCTAAATTCGTCCAAGCATTCGTGTCATGTTTGAGGCTCGGGAAATTCGGCAGTGATTGACACTGGGGTTTATTTTAATAGATATGTAATTGCTTTAGGACACATACGATAAAATAATAGCAATATTAATGAATTAATTGATGTAAAAATTATTGATAAAATTAAAATATAAAAATGATTCTTCGCGCATTTAATCAAATAATCCAATAATAATAATAGAGTTTTTCCATTCAGTCATTTCCATCCCCGGCACAACGAGTGGTCATGCATTACATTTCTGGATGCAACTCACTGTACTGGTTCTCATTATGGACTCCGTTTATCCTTCCGTCTGGCAGGACCTGCAGGTGAAATCCGATGCCCACGTTGCAGTACAGCCTCCGCACTCTCTTAATGCCCAGCAAATAGTCACTCTCCCAGTTCAGGTCCGATTTCTCCACCGAGATCCCCAAAACGGAGCGGGAGAAGAGCTTCTCCCACCTTTTCTCCAGTGAAGTTGCATTAGTCCTGTCCGAGGTGGGGTAGGAGGACACGATCCCAATCAGAAAGCCCAGCAGAACAACCGCAGTCCACGTCCAGCGCCCGCTGCTCTCGCACATACTGATGAGGAACCTTTGCGCAGTGGCCATCCGGTTTACCCTCGGGGCACGTGGTCAAAATTAATGCCCCTAAAAATACCACTCTTGTTTTTCTTCTTTCGGCATGGTGGCAGGGGCTTATTTTTGGAAGGCAGGTCGGGGCTGCGGGCATGTAACGCAATAAGCCCCTCGGTAGATGAGAAGAGCAGGGCGGCAGAGCTCGAGCTGGTGGCGGCGGCGGCGATGATGATGATTACCATGTTTCACCTCTCTGGATGGGGAGCACCACACACTCACCAAAACGCAAGCTCACCTTGCCTGGGAGATCTTCGGCATGACATCACTCACCTTCTGGATGACATCACGCTGACCTCACCGCCGCCGGGGGTCAGTACGATCGCCAGAACCCAGCCGGCGTGTGAGTCCAGGCGCGCAGCCCCGGGCAGAGTGAGCGGAACGGAGCGCGAGGGAGCCTGATGGGGTTCGTTGGCAGCTCCCAAATTGGACCGACGGTCATATGCCCGACGGGCCGCTTCCTTATTTAGAAGGAAGGTGTAAAAACAGGCCAGTTGTCACCGCGGAGCCACGTCAGTCTTGCAAAACACTTCCTGCGCTGTTTGCTCAGGAAGCTTTCACTAAGCTATATTTTGAAAATGCTCCCGTGATTTATTCATCGGGGTAAAAACACATAGTTGGAGGTTACGCACGCCCGAGCTGAACTCCTTTGATCGCCGAATTATCTAATTGACCCAGCACTTGATAGCCAGCTATAAGGTAGCCTAGCTAGATGGACACATTGAAACTCACAATGATTTCGCAAGACTAAACCACTGTTAAACCACAGTATTTGTAGTAAAACTACTATGTAAACAGTATCGGGAAAAAAAGCACGGTTACTAGGCTACACGATCAATAAAATACGGTTATTTTTATAAAGCTCCCCAAAACCTCTTGCAGTAAATCCACAGAACTTCTTTTGATCAAAAATTAATTTTAATTAAAATGTAATAAATTAAAATGAATTAAAATAGATTAAATTTTTTTAAAAAATTAAAACATTTTTAAAAATACAAAAGAATCTTTAAAATCTATAAAAACATTTAGAAAAATTATAAAGCTCTTTATAAAACCATCACTCAAATAACCTATACGTCTTGTACACCTGGCAGGTGCACAAAAAATAAAGAGACTTTCCAACAGGTGGCGCTGTCTCACAATTCTGAAATCTCAAGTGTATTAAATACTTAGTAAGTATTTAGTCAGTCATATTACACCCAGCGATTTTTGTTGTTTTTTTTGTTTGTGTGTTTGTTTGTTTGCATACATTTCAGCTCACAATTGTCTTGCACAAGTGTGGGGTCTCAATACAAATTTGCCATTATTAGCCTTGAAGATTCTGGCGGATGTAATAAGCCATTTATTATAAATTCCTCAGGGAAAAGGGACATATCAAAACACTTAAGTCCAGTTTACCTAAATCAATGTTAATACTATTAGATTGGTTTATAATTTAAAATTGTACAGGGATGAGTAGTTCAAAAAGACCCTTTAACATTCATGTCACCGTTTCAGTTAAGAACCTCCTAGTAAAAAAGCAAATACAGACTTCTTGATCAAACTCCATCTCAATTCCTACTGCTTTATGTTTGTTGTTTTAAAGATGTTGAATTATCTCGGAATGTAGTCAGATAATTATTTCTCTGAATTCAGGGGGTGGGGTTGACGGGGATGGGGGTAATGGGTTAGCTTGTGTGCTAATAATGAAATTTGTTATACTTTTATGATATACCGTTATGATCAAGAAATTGTAATTGCATAGTTTGTTTTTATCGATACGTCAAACAGTCAACTCTAATAGAAAAAGACAGAGGGAGACATTTTCTGAAACGTTTAGACAGGATGTACAGGCTTTAGTCAAATATTCACTTGGAAAAAAGGTATACTGTCTGTCAGGAATTGATAGTATTTATGAAATAATTAATATGCCCAACGTGAGTGTGCTTTTCCCCACCCACCGCATTGATTGACAGGCGCCATGTCTCCATAACATGTACACACATATCCACAGAACATTTTTTGCAAAGAAACTGGAATAAAACATGTTTCAACTCTCTGTGATCATCTGCACCTTTTTTTTTAGGTTTAAAACGTTTTGAAAACAGAGCATGTTTGTAATAAAGACAATAAAATCGATATGTAATTCTTATCCCTTATAATGACCACAGCCACACGGTGTCAGTAAATGCGCATATTTGTGTGTAACTCATTGCTTCATAAACTCCACCACAACTACATCAAATAAACTTAATATCTTAGACTAGTGACCTTATTCCAGCTTCATCCGTGTCTGTCTTAATCACTGACTGCTGTTTATCTGACTTAACAGAGAATAAGCAGACAAGCACATAGGAGCGGTGGGTGGGAAAAAGCAGTTCATCTGGATTTAAAGTCACAGGCTACAAAAAACCACTACACTGTAGTCATACCAATAAATAATCTGATGGGTATTTTGAGCTGCAACTTTACAGACACATTCTGGACACACCAAAGGTTTATCTTACATCTTGTAAAAGAGGTGCCCTTTAAATAACAAAAATCATCTAAAATGAAAGAAAATCTCATACATCAGCAGGTAAAATATCAGTACCTTTTTATTAGTTCATTGTGCTGTGATCAAACTGATGAATTTTTCAACTGGACGAAACGTCCATCCTGAGAATCATACTCAATGTGACACCCCATAACACTCTTAAAAAAATAAAAGCTCTATATACACTCACTGACCAACAGCGTGTGTACTTACAGATGCAGACCTTAAATAGGACATGAAATGAACAGTTTTGTAAAGGTAACCTACTGTAACTTATTAACACCATATAAATGACATTTTCATACTGTTAATGATGGTTTGCAACACTATCTTAGGTCTATATAAAGCATGAAGTCACTTGTAGAAAAATATCACAGATTGTCTTTTTGAGATTCTATACATGACTGAGTCATTACGTCTGATTACTGACCAAGATTTTAGGTTTAAAAAAAAATAATTAAGACACTTTTGTTTGACAAACAAGTCAAACGAGGTTAGAGTACATAAATACAGACCTCGCCAAAACTGGTTGCATAAAAACTCCCATAGGGATATAAATACATGTATATATTATCATTAAAATATATATATAATTATATACAATAAAATAATTCTTTACAAAAAAAAGTCTTTTAAACACAACAGGAGTTACATCGTGTAGTTTGATGTTTCCCATTGATGTATCCCATTGGTCCCGTAGAGATAGAAAGCAGAATTCATCCTCAAACCAAACATGACCTATAAAGAGATGAAAGTAGAAACACGGTCACTAGAATGTAGCACAAAGGACTCACGTTTCATTATAAAATAATAAATAAACAAAGGGACAGTTTACGCAAAAAAATAAAAGTAATGTTAATAACTACTCACGTGCTGGTGTTTCAAACCCCCACAATATTTTTTGAAGATATTTTAGATTTAGATTTCTCCATAGAGAACAATGTACCTGGCTCATTTTAAATCCAGGAAGGTACCAAAAACATAGTTAAAACATTCCATGTGTCTTCAGTGGTTCAATTGGAACATTATGTGCACACAAAACTTTTGTGCACATAACACATATGTATTCAACGGTTTCTTTTCAGTGTCAGTATATTGTGCGCATTCACAAGCACTGATGTAATGTATACCAACTGTTTACTTCCTCGGATTTAAAGACTGCACAGGCACATTGTAGATGCATGAAGAGCACCATGCACTAGTGAATGTGCTCCTTATACTGACATCGAAGAGAAGAAACTGCACAAAAGAATTCTTATAGTTTGATAACATTCAGATTGAACAACTGAAGGCATATGTTTTGTTTTGAGGATGCCTTTAGGTATTTTATGTACTTTGAAAAAGTCAGGACCATTGCCAGTCTATGGAGGATAAGGGAGCTCTCGGACTTCATTCAAAACATCTAAATTTGTGTTCTAAAGTCGAACGAAGATCTCAGGGGTTTGGAACTACATACGTGAGATTAATTAACATAATTTAATTATTGGGTGTACTAATACTAATTGAAAAGCTAAACATTAGAGAAACGTAGGTAAATCTTAGGTAGGACGGACATAGATCTCCCTTCTCTTTCTAAAGTATTGTATTACTTTACCCGGAGAAACTTTGTTCGCTTACGAAACATTTGTATTCTCTTAAAAAAAACTTGCATTTAGTTTGCACATTAAATACTTGCACTCTCTCAAAGTAACCTTTGTTGTTGCATTTTCTTCTGTTACATTTGCATTCTCACATAAAAATATAGCATTGCTATGAGAAAACTTGCAGCCTCTATCAATAGAAATGCATTCAATCAAAAAAGAGTTGCTTTTTGCTTTAAAAAAAAGTAAAAAACACTAGTATATTTTCTCACAAAATATATTGCTTTCCCCAAAACACTTTGTTTGGAGTGGGAATGCATAAATCTGCTAAATGTGTTTTAGGTTTTTTACCTTTTTTTTTTTTTTTTTAAATGCCGTTTTATAGCTTTTGTTACTATAGAACAGTCAGTGGTGGTTCTATGACACCCTGGGCGAACCACCCCATACACAACCATATATATAGACATAAAGCCCCCAATAAAAATATATTTATTTATTTATTTTTCAATAAACATAACAACTTATGTATATTTATTATTAATAAATACAATTATTATTCATTCATCCATTCATTCATTTTCTTTTCGGCTTAGTCCCTTTATTAATCTGGGGTCACCACAGCAGATTAAACCACCAACTTATCCAGCATATGTCCACCAGGGGAAGGTGTAATAATAACTAATTAATAACTATTGGTTAATAACTTTAATAACTGTGATGGTTGGGTTTAGGGTTAGGGAAAGTGTAGATGTTAATAACTGTAATGGTTGGGTTTAGGGTTAGGGAAAGTGTAGACATTAATAACTGATGGTTGGGTTTAGGGTTTAGGGAAGGTGTAGACATTAATAACTGTGATGGTTGCGTTTAGGGTTAGGGAAGGTGTAGGCATTAATAACTGTGATGGTTGGGATTAGGGTTAGGGTTAGGGAAAGTGTAGATGTTAATAACTGTGATGGTTGGGTTTAGGGTTAGGGAAAGTGTAGATGTTAATAACTGTGATGGTTGGGTTTAGGGTTAGAGAAGGTGTAGACATTAATAACTATGGTTGGGTATAGGTGTGGAGTAGGTGTACACGTTAATAACTGATGTACAGCAACATAGTTGACATATCTCCATAACTTCAAGTTACGCCTCTAACGTACTTCAAGTTACGCCCCTAAGGCCTCTTCATGTTACGCCCGTCTTGCAGTCTGCAGACAGACACTACTCGTGCCGAAATGGTTTTTAGCTTGCACGCGTCAGTTTGCTTTCACCAGCGTTGTTTCTAGTGCACATAGTGAGTAACAAAGTTGCGAGTGCAAAAGACGCTAAATGTGAATGACCCCTATCTTTATTTTTTGGATTACCTCTCTAAATTAATACACTTGCATAAAATAAATCAGATCTTAAAGCTTTGGGGCGATCGCCCATATTGCCCATGCCTAAATCCGCCACTGAGGACAGTAACGTGACAGGAGGCGAAGATAAACAGTGTTTGATGCTTTCACACCTCTTTTTTGAACAACATTCAATGAACATGCTGTTTTTGGGGATCTGTAGATCAGTCAGTAACATTTCAACTGGTATTTAGTACTAAGCCAAGTGTGAAATTACTCACATGATCACTGCTTCTTCAGCTTCTGAGGTCCTTTTGGTCAAAGATGATGTGGGTGGCAAAATAGATGCCTATGGCACCAAATATGGCAGAGGAGGCGATGTACGCGGTGACGGACTCTGTGAACTGGACGATCATGCCCATGAAGAGGGTGGGGAAGACCTGAGAGAGAAGAAAGGTGCTGTCCAGAATGGCGAAGTCTAATCCGACACCACGTTTCTCGAAATCCTCAGACTCAAGATCAAGGTGGGCACCGTTCTGAGGGGGGTAATACTCTGGTTTATCTTTATTGTATTGAGCGTGCCCATTGGAAATGCCACTCTTGTGGTTGCCATCTCCAGAGCTGTTGTCTAATGACAGATAGACGGAATCCCTTGTGATGGTAAATCCGTTTGTATGTGTTTTTTTGGTTTTGCTGTTTTCCATGTACACCTGCAATGAAAGATATCACATATATGATATAACTTTGTAGATCGGTTCACCTTTTTCTGCACGTCTAGACTGAACTTTCATTCAAAAATTGAAGCAAATCACTTCAAATCACTGCGGTCAGCCGTTTAATACTGAGCAAAAGTTAGCTCTGATCTGCATCATAAATAATAATGTTAATAATTAAAACAATATAAATACACATTAGACCACCCCTTTAATGGTTTGTACCATTGCGAACGCATGATCGCGTCAATCCGTCTATGCCAGAAAAAAATTCATTTGAAAGTCTGACACCGGCAGATCTACAGCACCAATAGACCATTTCCTGCTTGTTATCAAACTATTTCATAACGGTAACAAGAGGCAATTTGATCTTAACTTCATGTTAAAACAGCTATCATAACATTATTTATTAATATGTGGTTCTTTTTGGATTCTTGAAAGCTATAGAAATTACAAATGTAAAACAAGAAATACGTTGGGACCATTGTTTTTGTTTACATCTCTCAAAATGGTCCATATAGACATCATAAGTGTTCGCAAGACACAATGTTTTCTCATAAAATAGGTGTTTGTATCTAGATATAGCCTGAAAGTAAAGTCAAATTACTGTCGATGCATTGTTTGTATAGATTGTCCTACAGTCTGCTAATTAGAGGATGCTGTAGGTCAGAATACACTAAATCTCCCTCGAAACACTGAAAACTTAAGTGTAGTTTCACAAACTAATTTCGAGAGGAGCACGTGATATGATTGACCTCAGCTGGTCTCTCATCTACAATCATTAGTCAGCCAATCAGATTAACTTAATCCCACTATAAGTAACTCAGCAAATAACACTCCCTTATCAGTGTTTTCCGAAGAAACCCCCCATCTACCCCTTCTATCTTTAACACGGGGAGCCCTCGAGAACTACCTGATCTCGTACTCCCCTTTACATGCTCATTCTACCAGGCGGGAGCCCTGGGCTCAACTATCTCTGAGCTCAGGGTTCTCTCCCGGGACAGCATGCCAAACCTGCTAACATTTGTCAAACAATATCTAAGTGTGAACTCTTGAAATATATTTTATGAATTAATTACATGCAATATAAATGAATATAAAAAAATGAAGCACGTATTACACAAACTAACATTACCCTTGATCATCAGTGTATAATTCACACACTGATTAAAAGCATATGTTGCCAGATTATTCTCTCTTTGTATTGCTTAGTACAGTATAGTATAGTCATCATCAGTAAAATTGCTTTACCATTTGATGAATATTTGAATATACAAGTTCCCGATAATGTAAAACCACTGATTGTTCACAATTTAAAGCATTTGAACGCAAATCATCATAATGTGCAGGAAAAGTTGCATACAAGTAAAAAGAGAAATTGTATGAACTGCCTACCTCTTTCTCTTTGTGGTAGTGGCAGGTGAGCGTGTAAGGCAGCGTCTGCAGGGTTGCATAGGCGAAGCCAGTGAGACCCGACATCGCCGTGACCAGCAGGACACTCTTGGACAAGCAGATGACCAGAGCGGAGATGGTGAAGCAGATCATGCTGCTCAGATAGACCGTCCTGGATCCAAAGACACGAACCAGCCTGCTCATGACCAGCGAGAAGAAGGTGGAGGTAGCACACTGCAGGAACAGGCCCAGGCTGCCCATACGGATACCTGGAGGGGTGATGGTACTCAAATGTCACAAGAACATTTGGTAGATCTATCTATTTGTTACAGCTGTTCTACTCATCACTCCATATACATCAGTTGTTGTCAGTTTACACCGATATGACTGAAGGATAATTCAGACAAAAAAAACTTGGCTTGGTGAAAGTACAAGCTCACAATAAGCCTAAAGTGATAGTTCACCCAAAAATGAAACACCCTTGACTTGTTCCAAATCAGTTTAGATTTTTTTCTGTTGAACAAAAAACAACATATTAAAGGCTGTTGGAAACACCCAAAATTCCAGCTCTGAACCAGGAAAAGTGGTAAGCAAAACCAAAAGTGGGATTGCTTGACCACCATTTATTTAATAGATTCATGCAATGCTACAGTTATCATCACTGGGTCATGAAACTGCTGGATTTTAAAAGGTCTGTTCCAGACTTCGAAAGTAAGGGGGTTTTTTTGTACACAGAATATCAATGATTAGTGTTTGTCAGTCTGTTTAAAATACCTCCTTTACCTCCTTTTTTATCAAAATATATTTTTTCTTAACCATGTTTTTTATCATGTTGTTTCCATTTGATTCCTTTCAAGTGCAGTCACCAGGCTGTCTGTGTCTAAAATACTGCCTGTGTCCCTCTTAGACTTTGTTGGAAAAATATATGATAACTGTGTCACAAAACTATTTGGTGGCGTATACAGAAATATTTGAGGCATTTCTTGTTTTGTTCTGAATATCTTAATTCTTCATTAATTTTTTGGACCTCAAGAACCATTGATCTCTGTAACTTATTAAGGGAACAGCGAAACAGAGATAAAGTGTAACCATATAAAGTTTACTATATGATATTTGACACATGAATGACTCGAAATGATCAAAATAAACAAAGCTGCTTAAATTTGTAATGTCAAGTAATGTAATGTAATGTGTATTTATATAGCGTATTTATTGTGTATAGCCATACACCCAAAGCGCTTCACAATTATGAGGGGGGTCTCTCCACAACACCACCAGTGTGCAGCATCCACTTGGATGATGCGACGCAAGCCACAGGACAATGGCACCACTGCGCTCACCACACACCAGCTATTGGTCGAGAGAAGAGATAGTTATACAGTCAATTCAGTGGATGGGGATTATTGGGAGGCCATGATGGTTAAGGGCCTAGAGGGAATTCGGCCAGGACACAGGGGTTACACCCCTACTCTTTATGAGAAGTGTCATGGGATTTTTAACAACCACAGAGAGTTAGGACCTCGGTTTCACTTCTCATCCGAAAGATGGCTTCCACTGACAGTATAGTGTCCCCTTTACTTATACTGGGGCATTAGGACTCACACAGACCGCAGGTTGAGCGCCCCCTGCTGGCCTCACTAACACTACTTCCAACAGCAACCTAGTTTTCCAATGTGGTCTCCCATCCAAGTACTGATTAGCCTCAGCCCCGCTTTGCTTTAGTGAGTAAGCAGTCTTAGGCTGCAGGGTGAAATGACTTTCAGTATAAACAGCATTAGAAAAAAATTGTGTACAACATTTTTAGCGATTGATACAATAAACAGCCTCATTCATATGGGCTTGGCTGAATGTGTTATATGGGTGTTGCTAATATAAATGTCACATGACAACTCAAGGTATCATACACTGGATGAGCACTTTCTATAAGCAAATATAATATCATTTAATATTAAACGATGTAGATGGTACAGAAGGAATATAAAAAGTGTCCTTGTTGACAAAAGGGTTCTCTGTGGCAATTTAAAAAATGCACATTCCTCTAAATTTTAAACTCTTTGATCACAGAAACCACAAATATCTAAAGGGACACAACAGCTGCATGTTTTTTCTATTCATTATAATTTATAGAAAGGGGCAGTACTGTGGCGCAGCGGGCATCGCTGTAGCCTCACATCAAGAAGGTTGCTGGTTCGAGGCCTGGCTGGGTAAGTTGGCATTTCTGTGTGGAGTTTGCATGTGTGCATGTTGCATGTCCAGGTGCTCCAGTTTCCAAAAGTTCAAAGAAATGTGCTATAGGTGAATTGGGTAAGCTAAATTGTCCGTAGTGTATGTGTGTATGTCCTGGTCCTCCAGGTTGGGGGTTGAGCGTTGGGCTAACGACCGAACTCGTAAAAATTCGATGTGATGAAACACCAGCATGGTGCGGCTAAATAAGTTATAGAATATGGAAATTCAGCTTTTTAGTCTGTAAAAGTTAGGGAATTTAACATTTAGTGGGAACCCTGTATACAAAATACAGTGAGCTGCACAGATTGGATTCATGTTTGGATACCAATGTAGATTCACAAAGTTATAAACGTTATTTTTGATGGTGTGTATGCATTTTGTGCCTCCTCGCTAGGATTGCCTTACCCAAAATCTGACTTTTTGATTAAAGAAAGACATCAACTAATTAATAAAGGTGTGAGTAAATTATCTGAATTTTTGGAAACACTTTATTTTAGGTCACAACTCACGATGTTAACAAACCACGAAGGATTAAGGCAGTTCTGAAGTCAAAACGGGGTCCAGCCCAGTACTAGTAAGGTGTACCTAATAAAGTGGCCAAAATTATTAGCCCTCCTGTTTTTTGTTTTTCTTTTCTTTTTCAATTATTTCTCAAATGATGTTTAACAGAGCAAGGAATATTTCACAGTATTTCTGATAATATTTTTTCTTCTGGAGAAAGTCTTATTTGTTTTATTTCGACTAGAATAAAAGCAGTTTTTATTTTTTTTTAACCCATTTTAAGGTCAGTATTATTAGCCCCCTCAAGCAATATATATTTTTTTGATTGTCTGCAGAACAAACCATTGTTATATAATGACTCTCCTAACTTCAGGACCCTCATAACACTATCCTGACACAAAATAATCACATAAATATTTTTGACTTTCAGTTATAAAGACTGGTCTACAAACACTACAGAAGGGAGAAGGAGAAGACTCATACAGAGGCATCATTGACTGCGCACAGTAAGTTTTTGTAAGTTTTCATCTCTATGATGTGTCTTATATAAATAACCATCATATTAATATGCCAACCATCCCTCCTTCAGACGCATTTTAAAGCGAGAAGGGCCCTCAGCGTTCCTCAAGGGAGCGACGTGTCGAGCGCTGGTCATTAACTAACACTACTAGCTTAACAAACTATTATACTAATCAGTCAGTTAGGTAGAAGTTGGGTTTATGTTTTGGGTAGATTAAGGATTCAGAATAAGATCATACTTTATAACTGCTAATGAACAGCTAATATCTTAATAATAAGCACGTAATAAGCCTGTAGAATTGTGACCTAAACTAGTATTTTACCATTTTTTTAAAATTCTGGATGTGAACTAATCCTTTCAATTATTCCCTGCATGTATTTGTTCTACTTTAAATTCCAGGAATGCCAGTAAGTGCACCATTACGCTCCAGAACTGCATGTCCAGGTAAACAACGATCCCCAGCCCTTGTGGTTTTGACAGATGAGGTCATTCTAAACAGTTTGCTTTGACCATTGAGCATAATGGAGAATGAATGTGTCCTTTGAATAAATCCAGCGAGTGATGTTGACTAAGGCATGTGTCCGCAGGCTTCGGCGCTGCACTTCAAACAGGCCAGGAACTTTCCTTACAGAAGAAATTCATCATTTAAACGACCACAGCGGGCTAAGATGTTCACTGAACAAGAATCTCTAAGGTTTTTCGTTACACAGAGCAGTGACACACTTTGCGGTCGACTGAACTGACAGACTTCGTTTGTTCACACACTGATCTTACCGCATCTGTCAAAATGTTTTGTTAAAGGAGCTTTCTGTTGGTGTCAAAGATCCAGATGCTAGCTTTAGTATACGTGTAGATTTTCATAAGCCCGTTGTTGCTGTGCATTTGTGTTTAGGAGCACTGCAGAAAGCTCAAATACAAGGCTGACGGAGGCCACATGTGAAGGTGAACACAAGTTCAAGGTTTATAATCTGACAGTCTGGCCAAAGACGGAAATGACAGACCACCAGCACGAATAAAAGAAAAAACAGCTCATGGACGTCCTGACCACGGACAGACAGTGAAATGAGGTCTGCTAAACAAACATTGCTGCACTCTAATGAGAGCCTGCAGACAAAGCTGAGAATACGTGCAAACGTTAACCAACAAAATGTCCCTTAATGTTAACAAAACATTAACAGAAACGCTTCAGAGGAGGAATGTGTGACGCACGAGTCTAGGAGAACGATCTGACATGAGTAATAAACAACTAATCATTAATCTCTAGGCCAGGGAAATCAAACATTACATAAACTGACTGAGATGCAACATTATGACAAGACAAATATTTGTTCAAAGCAGCATCCGATGTCTGTTGCATAACTAAACAACTAGCTGGAATTTGTTTGGACAAATTACTTCAAAATATCTTTGTTTTAATAATCTCTTCAATGTGTAAAACAGAATATTAAATTTGGAGCGGGGGTTATTCTGAATAGTCATTACATACAGTATACATATAAAGTACAGCTAGGTACCAGTTTTAAATCTCAAAGACTCTTTGAATCTTGATAACTGATTTCAAGCTAATTTGGTTCTTCAAACAATTTGTGAATCAGATTAAAATGTCGGGCGCCACGGTGGCCTAGTGAGTAGCACGTGCGCCTCACAGCAAGAAGGTCGCTGGTTCGAGCCTCGGCTGGGTCAGTTGGCATTTCTGTGTGGAGTTTGCATGTTCTCCCCGTGGTTGCGTGGGTTTCCTCCGGGTGCTCCGGTTTCCCCCACAAGTCCAAAGACATGTGGTGAAGCTAAATTGTCCATAGAGTGTGAGTGCGAATGAGTGTGTATGGATGTTTCCCAGAGATGGGTTGCAGCTGGAAGGGCATCCGCTGTGTAAAACAAATGCTGGATAAGTTGGCGGTTCATTCCGCTGTGGCGACCCCGGATTAATAAAGGGACTAAGCCGAAAAGAAAATGAATGAATGAATTAAAATGTCTGGATGATTGGATCTGAGATCCCTGCGTGTGTTGTGAAGGACAGATCTGTCAATCCTCGAAATCATGATCAGCAACGCAACGATTGGTTGATGGCACATCAGCGTAATGAGATCATCGGATTAATATTCAATAACCCATGTGAGTAAAATGACACAAAAATCATAGTAAACAGTTTGTTAAATATAATAGGCAATAACTTTACACATCTGTTGTAAAGCAAATATCAGCATTCGGTGCATACTTTCAGGATCACGTTTGCTTGAAAAGACCCGATCTAATCCTGTTTATATGAAACAAGTCAGCTACCAGAGCTGTTGCTTTACCAACAACTCTCGGATGAGTTTTGAAGAACGAAACGGTCCTGGATTGTGTCAAATCGTCAAAAACCAAATCCAGCTATAATTCAGCTGTCCAGCAATAACCAACCCAGCTCGCAGTAAAAGCTGCTTCTGTTATAAACTTGATGGCTTAATATTAAATATGTAAAAAAATCTAGACATTGCCAAGTATTGGTTGTTCATTCATTCATTTTCTTTTCGGCTTAGTCCCTTTATTAATCTGGGGTCGCCACAGCGGAATGAACCGCCAACTTATCCAAAATATGTTTTACGCAGTGGATGCCCTTCCAGCTGCAACCTATCTCTGGGAAACATCCATACATGCTCATTCACTACGGACAATTTAGCCTAACCAATTCACCTATACCACGTCTTTGGACTTGTGGGGGGAACCGGAGCACCTGGAGGAAACCTACGCGACAACGGGGAGAACATGCAAACTCCACACAAAAATGCCGACTGACCAAGCCGATGCTCGAGCCAGTGACCTTCTTGCTGTGAGGCGAACGTGCTAACCACTGAGCCACCATGGCGCCCCAGTATTAGTTGTGTAATTTTTATATATTATAAAGTAAAAGACATGTTATGTTAATGGTAACGCTGAACCTGATGTTTCTTTCGCAAACAGAAAAGTGCGCAGCAAATCCTCAACAACTTTACGTGCCAGCAGCTGAAGATGAACTACATACAATACCCAAAACATGCATTAATAAAATGTATTTAGATGTTATGTTTACAAAATCTTACCTTCATCATAGCGTTTCCTGAGAGCGGTACCTGGAGCAGCGCTGGGAACTCCCTCGTACAGCCCCTCACCCACAAAATCAGTGTAGAAGAGCATGAAGGACATGACGCCCATCCAGCTGCAGAGCTGCGCCAAACACAGCTGTCGCATGACACGCGGCACGTGGCAGTAGCTACGATAAATGGCTGGTGTCATAGACCAGCAGGTCCTCAGCAGGCACATGAGTGGGCCGGACTTTAGAGCCCGCAGCTTACACTGAAACGCGTAGCAGCATGAGCGTGAAAAACACCGGCCAGCCTCCAGCGGCCCCGGTTCCAGAGTGGACGAAGGTTCCTCGGACACTTTCATGGTGACGAGCACACTGACCACAAAGATGAGGATGAGAAGGGAGAACAAACACTCAGCCTGACCACCCAAGTAGAAGGACAGGAGCCCCCCACTCCAATCCAGGGCAGGTAACAAGTAGCCCACGCAACCGCCAAGGCTAACCATAAAGGAGAACATAGCGAAAGCCTGTCCGCAGTCGTCCCGTTCGCGGTACAGGTCCGAGAGTAACGCCTCCAGTGGTGTGAAGCACACCTGTCCACAGAAGTCTAAAAGGCCCACGCCAAGGATAAGCAGGCCAACCTGGAGAGCCTGGTTTCGACGGGTGCTGCCCCAGCTCAAGTTGGCAGCCAAAACATCAGCATGTGGTATGATGAAAAGTGCGAGGAGAACTCCCAATGACAGCAGCCATATGAAGGGTCGCCGCCGGCCATAGCTGCTGTTGCAGTGATCACTGGCCGAGCCAATCAGAGGGATAAAGAGAAGTCCCAGAACAGGCCCAATACCTAAGGGGGAAAAAATAGGATATTTAGGTCTTGATTTGCATTCCCTTAATCATAAACGTTTTTGCAAGACATATCTGATGATGTGTTTAGGTCAGGAGTGGAAACTGACTAACAGCAAAGTCCCATCATAATGGTTAGAGTTGGATTTGTGATCAAAAAAGTCAAAGTTTTGAGACCCAGCACCAGAAGGGATTGTATGTGGCGGGTTCAAATAACTAGTGCTCACACCACCCTCAATGCTATTGCTTAGGTAAGTCACAACTGTTCCCTGCACGCTGCGAAAATGGCTGCCCACTGCTCCGGGTGTGTGTGCACTTCAATGGGTTCATGCAGAGCACAAATTCTGTGTATGGCTCACCATACTTGCCCACATATCTCGACTTTCATTTTTCTATTTAGACAATATCTGAATAAATAAGCACATATTTCCAAATCTTTACAGAGTAATCCATAAATCTAGGTTCATTTCTGAATGTGAAACATTTTTAAAGAAACCATTTTAGCGAGGAAACCACTCTTTCAATAGTGAAGGGGAAAAGATATATGTACTGAATATTTAATGAATAGTTTATATAGTGAATATTTTTAAGTCAGTGTGTTAAAATATATGTATATTACAAACAGATGCACATAAATAAAGCATAAATCAGTACTTTAAAACGCACGTTATAAAAAACACGTTATGCAAACAAAATCAAACCCAAAATCTCAAAATATGTGTCAAAATGAATGACTTGTCTGTATACTGTAGACTAAAATGAAACAAATTACACTTTCTATGTAGTGCTGGCTTTAACAAAATGCTTTTAAAAAGGGAAATGGTCACTCGAGATAACATTTGTGTAGAGGAATCACAGCCGTGGCCTTGGTCCTTTATCTTTTGGCTTGGTCCTCAGCTTGCTGTAACACTGCCTGTAGGTTAAAGTGACCAGTCTCTGGCTCAGATCCCTCGTCTCCACAGCTCTTCTAATTACAGCAGATGACTCAGTCCACTGGTTGGGCTCTGATTCCCGTTTCAATTCAAGTCTAGATCTTCAAGGGCTATTTTTATTCAAGTGCGTGGTGGAAAGATGACCCGAACATGCACAAAATGCAATTAAAAGTTCACTGGAGTCCATTTACTCACTGCACACTGTAAGAATGTCTGTGAGCTGAATGGAAGAAAAAAGCAATTGCTGTAAAACCTTTTATTTTAGTTCAAATTAAACTAAAAATGTTTGTTTTATTTAATGAAACTGTGAAATATGGACTAAAATGATTACTGGTTATTAAACATATTGTATTTATAATTGTAAGAAGTAAAAATTACAGATAATTTTTTAGTACACTTTAGTAAAATATACAGTATTAAGTTTAAACATAACTGTTTGGGATTTTTTTAGACAGCAATCATACGCATAAAGGCTTAAATTAATTGATAAAAAAAATGAATATTGTGAAATTATTGAAACTTGCACTACTAAATCGTTGCTACATCAGTTAAGCTTAAACCAGAGAGAGGAAGCCAATGTGGAAAAGCACACCTAAAACAATTTGAGCTACCAAGCAGGTATTGACAAACCAATTTGAATGTGAGGAATACTTTAGAGAAACCATGGAAGTGGCCAACCGAGGGAACTTAAAGAGATTTATTTAACAATGTCGCTCGGAGGCGCCTGTAAGTCAACACATGCTGTTTTTCTCAAAGTGGAGGCAGAGAGGACTTCTGCACGCTTCCTTTTAAAGGTGCCTTTGTGTTGTTTGCCACAGTTTAAGACAATTAATCATGTGACTCTTTCATATAGTGCAATTCATTATAGCCACCCTAATTATTCCTGTAGCTCTGGAAAAGCACTCGCTTTAACAACAGCAAGGTCATTGGTACAATTTCACAAATGCTCTCACTCCCAACTCGACACATTCTCATGCTTTTGGTTAGGGTAATTTATGCTAGCAATTTGTTACGCAACTAAGAAACATGCTAGCAACATGCCAAGTCATGTTATTGCATAGGGTTAAAGCATATTAAAGGGCACCTATGACAAAAATCTTTTGTAAGCTGTTTGGACAGAACAGTGTGTTGGTATAGTGTGTCCGCAGTCATATTGGGGTGATATAAAGATAAAAAGTCTCTTTTTTAATTTACTGACATTAAAATTGGATCCAAATCCCTCTCATTTTGAGGCCCAACGCAACGTGACGGAGTGCGGTTTTCCCGCCCACCGTATTGCTTAACAGCCACGTATTAACATGTCTCCGTAGAAATGTGTACAATCATATACACAAGACAGGACATGCGCAAAGCAACTGGCATTAAAAGATCTGTTGACCTCTCTGTGATCATCAATCATCATCAAATGTGCTCAAGTGTAAAGTTAAACACGCAAGCTATGTTCATGCGTGAACTTTGTAACAACAGTGTGTGGCTCATTGCGCGACGTATCTGAAGAGCGGGGAGGGATGTGGTGGAGAGGGGTGTGCGTGACGTATTTGAGGACCAGAGGGAGACGCGTGATTTCCGGGAGATTATCATTCTTTTTATGGCATCCGGGAGTCTCTATGCATATGCGGGAGATTCCTGGAAGTTCCAGGAGACTTGGAATGTCTGCTAACTAATGCTAGCAATTATAAATTATATGCAAAATCTACATAAACATGCTACCATTAACAGACTAGACAAGCTACCAGCATCCTAAAAGATCTCAATGTAACATGTTAGAAGCATGATAGCAACACAGTAATTCCTGCTAGCAATGGGCTAACTGTGCTAGAAACATGCCACTAATGTACTAAATCATCTTAGTGATGTGGTTAAACATAATAGAAACATGACAGCAATGTGGTAAACATGGATAAAAATTTTTACAGAATACCAAATCATGCTACTCGTGTTTTAAAACATGCTAATAATGTTAAACCATGTTAGCAACTTTACTACATGCTAACATAGCATTAAAAGATGCTCACTAAAACATGCTAAAGGTGTGTGAAAATGGAAGATACATACCAACAACAGCATGCTACATTATGCTAATACGTGTTAGAAATTTGATAGTAATTTTAAATTATGCTAGAGACGTGTTTTTCTTTCTTTTTACTAAACGTTTTAAAACTTACAGCCTACAAAGCACTTTTAAACATTCATCAATTTTCTCAAGCCAACATATTTTTCCCCAATAAACTTTACTGTGTAAACACAATCTTAAACTGAAAATCATAATTCAAAATACGTCAATAAATCAATGGTTCTATACCCCAATATACCCTTTACAGACAAAATGTCCCCACATCTTCTTGCCTGTGTACTGACAGCAAAGGTTTCCCACCAAAAGTAACGGAGTAGTCTGTGTACTGAACAATAATGGCAAGTGTGATGAAAAGTGATGTCAGGTTATCCTGAACTAGCACGACATTACATATACATGACAAATTGGTGGTGAGAACATGTAGAACTTCCAAGGGAAAAAAGTAAATAAACTATGCTCAGTATAAATGAGTACACCGCCCTATATAATGAATATTTCTGAGTGAATATAACCAATAATTTTGTTGCATTTAAACAAAACTCGTTATTTAAAACAGTTATACCCATTAAAATAAGAGTCAACATCTTTAGGGATAGAAGGATAATACATTTAAATTCAAACAAGTTATTGTAAGTTTCACTATATTTTCCCTGTTTATTATTATTTTTTTATGTACACTCACTGGCCACCTTATTAGGTACAGCTGTCCAACTGCTCGTTGATGCAAATTTGTAAACAGCCAATCAAATGGCAGAAACTCAACGCATTTAGGCATGTAGGCATAGTCAAGACGATCTGCTGCAGTTCAAACCGAGCATCAGGATGGGGAAGAAAGGTGATTTAAGTGACTTTGAACGTGGCATTTTTGTTGGTTCCAGACGGGCTGGTCTGAGTATTTCAGAAACTGCTGATCTACTAGGATTTCCATGCACAACCATCTCTAGGGTTTAAAGAGAATGGTACGAAAAAGAGAAAACATCCAGTGAATGGCAGTTTTGTGGATGCAAATGCCTTGTTGACGCCAGAGGTCAGAGGAGAATGGCCAGACTGGTTCGAGCTAATAGAAAGGCAACAGTAACTCAAATAACCACTCGTTACAACCGAGGTATGCAGAAGAGCATCTGTGAATGCACAACATGTCCAACCTTGAGGCGGATGGGCAACAGCAGCAGAAGATCACACCGGGTGCCACCCAAAGAACAGGAAACTGAGGCTACAATTCACAATAGAAGATTGGACAAATGTTGCCTGGTCTGAGTCCCGATTTCTGCAGCAACACTGGGATGGTAGGGACAGACTTTGGTGTCAACAACATGAAAGCATGGTTTCATCCTGCCTTGTATCAATGGTTCAGGCTGGTGGTGGTGGTGGTGTAATGGTGTGAGGTATATTTTCTTAGCACACTTTGAGCCCATTAGTACGAACGGACTGAACATTGTGTCAACACCACAGCCTACCCAAGTATTGTTGCTGACCATGTCCATCCCTTTATGACCACAGTGTGCCAATCTTCTGATGGCTACTTCCAGCAGCCATGTCATAAACCGTGAATGACCTCAGACTGGTTTCTTGAACATGACAATGAGTTCACTGTTCTCAAATGGCCTCCAGTCACCAGAACTCAATCCAATGGCACACCTTTAGGATGTGGTGGAACGGGAGATTCCAATCATGAATGTGCAGCTGAAAAAAATCTCTGAGGATTATTTCCAACCCGGTACTAATGAGGTGTACCTAATAAAGTGGCCAGTGAGTTTATATAGAGTTTTTCCCAACAAAATATTTTGGGTGTACTAATGTTTTGACTGTTTCATTTACATTAGAATAGCCAGTACCACAGCCAAAATTGGAACTAATATATAGGAACAAATATATGATTGTAAAGCATCTTATAAAAAATGTTAATTTAAAAGTGATCCATCTTTGAACTCATCCCAGGGCCATCAGTTTGGTCCAAAAATCCCATGGAATGAACTTCTCAAGTCACCAACAGGAAAATTAATAAATAAAAATGCCTCCAAAACCCACTCCATTAAGAAAGAGTCCAACAAAACCACTGGAATCACATATAACCGCACAGGAAATTTCAAGAAACTGCACAACAATGGCCTTTCTGGGGGTTTTGAAAGCGCTTCTAATAGTTTAGTTTATATAGGTTATGAATAGACATGGACACAAAGGATCTTTCTTTGCTTTCCAGTGCAGCTGTTGACAGAGAGAGAGAGAGCAGTGTGTAGTGTGTATTAACACACCACATATCTTCTGTTCATCTGGTGCAAAGTGTGCATTCGTGAACTGCTTTTTTCTGGTTGCAAAGTAAATAGTCTTGGAGAGAGATTCATTTACAGCAAGAGCCATGTGGAAGCCATTTGTGGGCACAAAATAATGCATCTGTTCATATGGCAGGCTGAAAAATCTCAAACACAAAGGCCAAATATTTAAAGTCTGTGTATTCTAGGGTGAAAAAAACATGCACGGAGATGTATTTCAACTAAAATGTCCTGGCATTGTCTATAATAGAAATAACAAATGATTATATTTGATTAATGAGTGGTATGCAAACCACAAAATATATAATACATTGACTCTCTGTAAAATGTGCTCAGTTGTTCCATTCTCAATTTGGGTAAAATACAAAGTAATTCAGAAATCTGAAACAACCCAGCATATATATATATATATATATATATATATATATATATAGATTGCATACCACTCATTAATCAAATATAATCATTTGTTATTTCTT
>CAIGQQ010038113.1:2016869-2050792 GCA_903798035.1 Danio albolineatus
AAAAGCCTTTTATATAAAGTGTTAAATACATTTCAGTAGTTCAGTACCTTCTCTTTGTGTCATTTCATTGTATTACACTTAACTCACTTTTCAGATTTGTTTTGTTTTAAGTTTTTACCAAAATCTGCTTCAATTCCATGTTAACAGTTCCTTTATAAATATTATTCTCAGAAAAAACCTGACGTATTTAATACTTATTTTCCCAGCTGTATATACATAAAAATGCTATTTTTGGATTTGATGATCAAGAAACATTTGTTGTTGTTGTTGCTTAAATAATCAGAACATATAAGGTGAGAATATACAACATGCATTTAAGTAACTGATTTCAATGTACTAAATTGGTGAGAAAAGCTTCTAGCTCTAAGTCATGATGACTATATTATCCGCTGAAAGTCCAGAGGAAAGTCCCGCTGAATTCAGACAGGATGCAGTAAAACTCTAGAACCAGCTGCTGACCTCTCCAGCCTCCGGGCCTCTTCCTGCAACCCGGTGCTTTCCAATTAGCACCTGATTACCACCTGGATGGACCAGCCAGTCATTAGGCCAGTAATTATCATAATGACCCCCATTACAGGATCAAATTCTTAGTGGGAAACAACCTCGACTTGCCGTTTACAGCACAGTGTGTTCATTAACCAATCATAAACCCGAGGTTAGGCTGAAACATGGTCACCTGTGGTTTTAATCTGACGGTACACACAGGGTTTTTTTGGAGGGGGCAAAAGCAATACTAGAAAGTAAAATATCAATATATTCTTATGTAGAAAAATGTAAATATTTATTCAGAACTACAAGAAAGTAGCCTGTTGTTTATTTAGGTATACTATTAGTAGGCATTACGCACATGAATCTTCCCTGAAATCTTGAACCCAAGACAGTGTAGATTTTTTAAAACTACTTATAACATCCGCAAAATACATTGAATCTGAGCGTCTATTTGCACATTTTCAGGCCAAAACTGGAAACTTCATGCTTTTTTCTTGTTAGTTTACACAACTATGTTGTTTGAGTGACTGAAAGAGCATATTTAAAACATTTTGAAGATATTAAAGGCTGTGTCTACATGACAACATTGTAGCCAAAATTATACATTTTTCCCTTGCATTTTCAATAAGTTCCACATCTACACATTTTCAAATTTATCTGTGTTAACAAATTTCCACAAAAATGGCTAAAAAAACCTGTCCTATGTTTTCCAGTCCAGTATTTGGTTGTAAACAAGTATGTGGTTGTAAAGTAAATCCATACCTTGCCGATGAAGTGTCAGGAAAAGCAACGACACAACCACATACTCTGCCATTGTTGTGTGTATGTTTGTTTGTGCATGTTAATCTACACTCTCCTAAACACATACTATGCATGCACATAATGTCATTGTTTTCAAAGACTTTGATTTTCGAGTGAATAAATGTATGCGTTTTCAGTACAAAAACAACATTGATGTGGAAACAAACAGCTAAATTCTATTTTAAAAATCCTGAAAACACCTTCTTTGTCAGCCTGTGGAAACACCAGATCCTTTTGAAATGTGTACACTACCTGACAAAGGTCTTGTTGCCTATCCTAGTTTTAGGAACAACAAATATTAACTTGACTACAAGTTGATCATTTGATATCACAAGTGGCTTATATGAAAAGCAAGACCTCTAGATTACACTTATTTTACCAAAATAAAATATAATCATGCCTTGATTTTTAACGATTTAATTAGGACAGTTAAGGTCAGACTTTCCTTAGACAAAAGTCTTGTCACTTAACAGAAATAATATACAGTATAGAATATAAAGTCATAGAATATTGTGTATTAGTCCCCTGAGCTTGAAAGACTGCATCCATACATCTCTGCAATTCATCTTCAATGCCTCCTCCATCTTACATGCTCAATAATGTTTATGTCTGGTGACTGGGTTGGCCAATCCTGGAGCACCTTGACCTTCTTTACTTTCAGGAACTTTGATGTGGAGGCTGAAGTATGGGAAGGAGAGATATCCTGCTGAAGAAATTATAATGTATTGTGATTAGGGTTTGTAATGTAATGGGCAGTTTTGATACCTCAGGCTGTTGATATTGCCACCTAGTCTGCAGATCTTTCGCACACCCCCATACTGAATGTAACCCAAAACCATGATTTTTCCTTCACCAAACTTGACTGATTTCTGTGTGATTCTTGGGTCCATGTGGATTCCTCGGAGAAAAAAAAAACTACCTTCTGACATTTTTCCAAATGATCAACAAGAAGTCAAGTTATTTGTTGATCTAACAACTGGGATCGACGACAAGTCTTTCGTCAGGTAGTGTAGATGTGAAACTTTTTCAAAATGCATGGGAAATATTTCTCAGTTTTTGTCTACATTATTGTTGTGTAAATGTGTAACATGTAAACTTAAGTATATTCCAGTTTCAAGTGTGATAAAAAAAAAGTGTTATACCAATCAAATGAACAAAATAGTGCTAAGTTTTAGAGCTTGCAGAAACATACCCACATTTCTATGATCAGATGCTTTCTTAACTGCTGTTTTCTCACTGCCGACAATATAGTGACTATATAGACGAATTACCAGCCTTCATCGCACATGACGTCACACGGGTCCCCAGACGCAAAAAAAGACCGCTTGCAATAGCAAACCTGTCGTGTTGTGCGGTTGGATGCTAAAAACTTTTACCGTACACCACACTGCTTTTAATGCCAACTGCAGATGTCTTTGGGTAAAAGGGAGCTGAACGGAGTGACAACCTAATTAAAATGCTCGACTCTGCAGTTCTCATTTCATATCAGGTAAGTTCACGCTATGCTGAATCATTCACATTACTCGTTTTTGATTGCAATGATTTCAGCAAAAACAGTTAAATATGGTTCATTAAACTGCAGACACTGAATGCTAATAATAAAACGTAAAAATGTAAGTTGACATACTTTGCCGTACAGCTGCAGTTCGCTGTCAGAATGCAGTTGTTTTGCTTGTTAATGATTACCCAGGCCTTGTACAGCTCTTCTTTCCTTGTCTTTGGCTAGTAAGAACCTCGGTTTTTAGCACTACATAGTTTTGAATCTGGTAATCATGGAGCATTATTTCTTGCACATGACCACACAGAACAAAATTGTAGGCATCCAAAGACTTGTAGGCCTTTAAATTCTCTCGTAAAATCACTTCGAGTTTCAATGAGATAGTTGTATATTTCGGGTTGGATGCTTGGCCGTTTCGTCTTACCCAATATCCATTGGGAGCGTGCTGCTATCGCGAATGGACCTGTCAGACGAACGCCGCTCACTTTAACGTTAATTTTGCTGAATAACTGCTTATCACCGGGTGACAAGCTGTTATAATTTGCTGAAAGCATTATGTAAATAATATGTAATCAATATAACTTATTTCTAAGACAACAACAAACTCTGTACCGCATCGGATGTCATTCCCTCACTGCAAATGCTAGTGATCCTGTTTTTTTTCTGCCACCCCCCTGCGCGCACATCCTGAATGTTTACAAACATGGTAATTCGTCTATTGTTACATTTTGACTCAAACTACTACAGAAGATGAGCGCAGTCTAAGCACTTGTAAATTCAAAAAGATTAATAAAAGTCTTCTTCTTTTTTTTTTTTTAGCTAATGTACACAAAGATTCCTTCTCTAATGACTGGCATTTAAGATGCACCATAAGTTGAATGGAAAATATTTCAGCATTGCATACAGTTATACAAACGCTGGCAACCAAACCTTACCTAAAACCATGGTCATGTACTGTTCCTCCACGCCGGCCTCTAGTAACAACGGTGGCACGTAAGTGATGCCAGCCGCTACGCAGATCTCCAGACCGCACGTCAGCGAGTTCAGCAGGACCAGACGCCACTGAGACCTCCATCCAGTCATATTTACACAGGAAGGTTTACTTTTCTCCCGTGTGTAGATGCGAAAACTCTACTGATGTTTTCTGGAGGTGGTGAAAGGTTCAGGGTCTGGTGTCCAGGGACGGGGTGTGGGAGAGCAGAGATGCGGACTCTCAGGTCAACTGGGGGATCCATTGTGTCTTCAGCATTATTGATCTGAAAGCAAATGTAAAGTCACGTCACTTATTCATACAACACAGCTTCGTAGTAATAAGCAGGGAAATAAACAATGCCAAAATCAACAAATATAAGGCAATTGTTGATTCAGTTCAGTTTAATTCTAGTGCTGCACAATATATTGATTCAGCATTGATATTGCAATGTGATCATTTACAATAGTCACTAAATCTGTATTATTATTTATCATTTGCAACATTTCTGAGGCCTGTGACTATATGAGAATTTTAAAAGCATTCAGACATAAGAAACTGTACCATTAATAACGTTACATTAATAAAGTTACATTTATTTTTAATTACCGTACCTGAATACCATTAGACTCGGAAAAACAATAAAACACTGTTTATTTCAATTGTAACTTTTTTTAAATTCTAGTTTATCTATGAGTGAATCATCCCAATCAACCTAAAATGATACATTCTTTCTAAATATAGACATTCAAGTCATCTGACGAAATTGTATTCATATCACAATATATACTGCAGACTAACGAAATATCGCAATGTTTAATTTTTCCAACATCGTGCAGCCCTATTTAATTCTAATGCAATTCTACAGAAGACAAAATTATTATTCAGTACGATTTATTTGAATGTTAATTCGATTCAGTTCAGACTGAACAACAAGTGGTTAGTGATGTGTTCTAACTGCACAGAGCAGGAAATAACAGGGAAAGATG
The DNA here is from genome assembly GCA_903798035.1 of Danio albolineatus. Classification (NCBI taxonomy): domain Eukaryota; kingdom Metazoa; phylum Chordata; class Actinopteri; order Cypriniformes; family Danionidae; genus Danio; species Danio albolineatus. The sequence goes on from CAIGQQ010038113.1 coordinate 2,021,617, forward strand.
TGAACGAGAAACAAGTATGAGTCCATTATACACAGAGAAAAATAAAAAAATACTATACATAGCAAATTATACCAATATATCCCTATCTGAAGATCAGATTTATAACTCTAATAGAATTGTTTGATTTATGAGCCCAATAAAAGAGGCCACAGATGCTTACCATAAGCGGGCATGGCAATGCTGCACATCTGTTGACAGGTTTGTTGATGGAATTTTAAATTTGTCAAAAATAGTGAACACCAAACCTGGTACACACCTGGAGTCAATTACCACAGTGCAAACATTTTGTAGAATTATAAAACTGGTTATATTTTTATGAAAATGTTTTTTAAATTTTTATTACTGTAATTCTAGAGATAGCAGAGTGATATGAATTATTGAATGATGTTCAAAATTACATCAAATAATTCTGAATGTAAGATAGTAGTAGGGCTGTCAATTGATTTAAAAAATTAACTAATTAATCACACTTTTGTTTGTGATTAATCATGATTAATCACGAAAAGCCGTATTTATTAGAGAAATAAAAACACAGGCATGTAAATGCCATTTGAATTTTAAAACAATCAATGCCAATAACAAACAAAAATTATTTCCATGTTGGGTTCTAAGTGAACTACAAAAAAATCCAAAATACAGGCATTGCAAATATGGAAATTGGAGAAAAAAATAATAATAATAAAGTATTAAAAATAAACAATTGTTTTCATTGTAAAGTTGTTTTGCGAGTTGAGAACATTAATTATAAAGTAGAAACAATTTTGCTTAGTCCTCCTTAACAGTTTAGACAGTCCAGTCTATTGACATTATCGGGTGACAACACACACGCACGCACACACACACACACAGACAGAGAGAAAGAGCGCGCGCAGTATAGCGAACTCCCTTCAAATCATCCCCACGCACAACTATGCGTGGCTGGCTGTATTTCTCAAGCAAGGATTCTGATACAGCAACGCGAAGCAGATGCTTTACAAAAGTTGCGTGTAGGGTGGAAACACGTCAAACTTAATGAAACATTTGAGGGTGCTTGGAATCAACTTAGAGAGGAATGGGCCGTCTTTGACTGCTTGCGACATCATCTGGCACTTTCACTGAGTACATTTAAATGGATCCATATTATTCTTTATCCAATTTCCTTTGCTCATTAAACACACGCAGGGCCGGAGAAAGCTGAACTGGTGCTCTAGGCGAACAGTGATCACGCCGCCCTCACCCCGAAAGTGAAAAAGAAAGTGACCGGTTCGCGGATGAACGTGAGGACCGGGAGGGAAGGGGTAGGTGTCGCGGATTAAAATGAGGACCGGGGGGTTTGCTCACTATTCTGCCGCTCTTGTTGGCCGCCTAGGTCACCTCTATGCACGCGCCGGCCCTGAACACACGTCGGCCACAACAGGAAATTAAAAAAAACTGCCACTGCGTTAAATGCGTTAAGTTTTTTAACGGATTAAATATTTCAAATTAATTACCGTGCGCTAATTTTGACAGCCCTACTTATAAGATAAGATAAAAGGTTAAAGAGTGCCACCTAAAATCACAAGTGTTCCCTGCGTGCTAAGATTAGGAGCACATCGCTCTCATGAATGTGCACACTATACTGACACTGAGGAAAAATGTTTGTTTTTTTAATATAGTCATTTATTTTTTGCTTTATGTGCGCACAAAGGTATTCCCGAAGCTTAATAATATTCTGATTGAAGCATTGAAGGCATCTTTTTTGTTTTGAGCATATTTAAAATATTTTTTCTGGATTTTGAACACATTGTGACTGTTACCGTCTATACTTTTTTAAAATAAAATTTGTATAGCACATTTCACTAGAATTATTGTTTCAAAGCAATTTTACAAAAAGGTGCACATTATTGCATTACAATCAAAATCAGAAAAGTTAAGGAGTTGTGTATAGGATTGACATTATATGTAAATATGGTTAACCTGCACTTATATATTATGCTACCTGCCTATCCAAGTCGACTATCCAAGTTTTAGGATCAACAAATAATAACTTGACTTCTAGTAGAACATTTGGTATCAGAAGTGGCTTATATGAAAGGCAAAAGCCTCTAGATTGTGCTTATTTTACCTAAATAATATATGATCAAAGTCTTTTCACTTAACAGAAACAATGTACAGTATAGAATATCAAGTCATGGTGCAGTGGAAAATGAATTAATATTGTGCATGACTCTCATGACCTTGGAGGACTGCATCTATACATCTCTGCAATGACTCAAATAACTTGATAATCCAGTCATCTGGAATGGCAAAGAAACTCCCAGAGTTCATCAAGATTCTTTGGATTCATCTTCAATGCCTCCTCCTCCATCTTACCCCAGACATACTCAACAATGTTCATGTCTGGTCTAGCCAATCCTGAATCCTGAACTTTGAAGTGAAGGCTGAAGTATGAGAAGGAGCACTATCCTGCTGAAGAATTTACCCTCTCCTGTGGTTTGTAATGTAAACGGCAGCACAAATGTCTTGATACCTCAGAGTGTTGATGTTGACATCTACTCTGCAGATTTCTCGTACAACCCCATACTGAATGAAACCCCAAACCAGGATTTTTCCTTCAACAAACTTGACTGATAACTGTGAGAATCTTGGGCCAATGAGGGTTCCAGTAGTTCTTTTGCAGTATTTGTATGAATTGGGATGCAGATGTACAGATGATTCATCGGAAAAGTCTACCTTCTGCCACTTTAGTTATTATTTGCTGGTTCTTACAACTGGGATCGACGACAAGACTTTCGTCAGGTAGTGTATACAGTATAGCATCCTTCCAAAAAAGGTCATGTCTATGTAATTGTGTATTTTGTTTTCTTTGAAGTCCTCGGTCCCATGCTGACAGATTCCTTCTAAAATATTTTAATTTGTGTTTCAAAAACGAAACAAAAGCACTTTGGAATGACATGAGTGTGGGTATAAATAACATAATGTTCATTTTTGGCTGAACTAAGCCTAAAGTGTCTTTGAAGCAGGACAAAAAGTGTGTTTTGTGATGGCCACTATGAAACACATTCCTGCAGAATTATTTTTTTCTCCGTTTCATCACCCGCAGGCCACAGTAAGGTCAGTGCGTCCGCTGGCCTGCTCTCTGTCATTAGCTCCTTCACTCAGGGCTCCTCGCTGCAGTTGCCACCTCTAATTAGCAGCTTTTGTTCATGAAAAGCAATGTTAATGAGTCAGATTTTTACCGCTTCCAGTGGAGAACATCTCTCTCTGGCTGCTGTTCGTTCTTCACCGGAGGAGATTTTGCAGTTCTGAATTTTTATTACTAATATCAGTGTTTGCTTTTCTGTTTGCTTGTTTTCCAGCAGGCCATTCTGGAGCATTCCACTGAGATACACTGAGACTGACTTTAAAATTCAAGTAATTAAACTATATTTGTTTATTAGAAAACAAATGTATAATTCACAATTGAGTGCTCGCTTTGACATGAATTCGGGTCCAAACCCATTTAGCTAAAACAGTAGCTGCATTCTAAATATCAACTATTTAAAGGAATTAATGTGAAAAATACCAACTAAAAGACAATTTATTGGAAAATTACTGTACTTCAGTTAACAAGAAACGATGATAAATATTATTCCAATCAATTATGACAAACGGTGCAATATTTGTTTAATTGTTCAAGTCAAAAACATTTGTCAGAATTTCAATTTAATGATTATTTACTTTAAATCCCCTAATTTTACATTCTGACCCCTTAAAGATTACTTTGAAAAACAGTTGACTATAACAATTGTCATTTTGATGGCTTTTAATAATTTTGATCTCATAATTACAATTTGAGTTTGATTACAAGTACATAAATAATTCAAATTTTCAATACATGATTGTAATAAGTTTCAATCATTAACTATCTAACTATCTGACTTTTTGTGTCATGTTTATGCCTCTTCATCTGATAATTCTGAATTCTGATCCTATAATTATTACTTTTCATGTCAGTTTTGACTAATCTTGCCTGCGTTTATTCTCCTAACTTTGATCTTATCATTATCAGATTTTAAAAATAAAAATAAATAAAAAAATCAAGGAGGTTCTTAAGTTCATTAAAAGCATTTGAAAAGATAAATTAATCATCTTTATTGCTAGTTAAAAGTCCCGTGAAGTGCTTTGAAATATGTATTATTATTCTGTGTTTGACATAACTGATCATAAGTAAGGGTGGGACATAGTGTAGCTCCTCTCCTCCCCTCAAACAGCCAATAGAATTTTGTTTTTATCACAACTCTGCCAGTGAGAGTGGTTGAAATCAAGTGCTTCAAATGAAAGCAAATGAGAAGCGTCTTGAAGGGGGTCAGATACTAGAGAGCATTTGATTGGTTATGATTTAATGAGAAAATGTAGTATGAGGTGACACGAATAAAACCGTTAGCTGCGTCCCAAATGACACACTATACACTATGCACTTATGCACTATGTACTTATACACTATGTACTATGTACTATGCACTTACAAACTCAACAGCATCGTGTATGTATGTAGTGTTGTCCCAAATGGAACACTAATGGCTGTTTTACTAAGCGGAAGTTCAAACCGTTTCCTAGATGACGTTTGACGATTGCCAAATGAATGAAATAAATGACCAAAATACCAAATAATACCTAGCATGAGTATAAATCGCATTCACCATCGGGAGCCGCTATAATCACTCACGTAGGAGAATTTTGCTTTCACAGTCCAAAATAAATAAAGTTATCCGACATGTGGAGCTCCGTCCTTTCCGTCACATGCGCAAAGCTACGGTAGTTGAGTGCGTGAAGTGTCCATCAGTCCACACTTCATTTTACCGGTGGAATGAGTGCATCATACGGGTAATTAAAGTGCACTACAGACACTATTTATACTTCAAAATGGCAAAACAAGGCAAGTTTATTTATATAGCACATTTCATACACAGTGCTTTACATAAACAGAAATAAAATTGAAGTATAAGAAAATAAAAACAAATAATAAAAAACATAAAAACAGATTAAAATAAGTAAAAACAAGTTAGAAAAGAATGAAAAAGATAAAGAAAGATATAATAGTGCAATCTGTCGGACGTAGAATAGTACATAAGTATGCGATTTGGGACGCAGCTGTTGATCCATTTAGGCCGAAGTAACAAACTACAAGCTAAACATATTTCTGTTCAAGCATAAACATGTTTATATCAGTTTTCTAAATGTGAATTTTGTCACTGTTTTGGAGCACACTAGTTTATAGATATTTCTTAAAAACTAACAATACTGATACTAACATCTAAAAAACGTTATTTTAATTTCATGGGACCTTTAAGTTATAAACAACCTCTAAACAAAAAGACGGGAATTAAAACACAAAGGCGTTAATAATTTCAAAATCAAAATAACCATAAGTGCAACCCCTTCACTTCATGCAGCACTGTTCACTTCTATTTAACTCCTTCATCTATAACCCAGCGTTCTTCTCTATACATGTACAAACAAAGCATCTCACATAGGAAACGCGACACCAACGCACTCCCTCTCTGAATATCATTTCCACCCACAACTCTCCCGGGCACGACATGCCAATCAGGTGAAGGACGCCTTCTCTCAAAATGACAAGAAAACTTCCAACACCACAAGACGCATTGAAGCCTTTCACATTCTGACCTTGCAGAGAAAGGCTATTGGCTTTTTAAATGCAAATTAACCTCAACGAGAGGCCAAACGCTCGACAAAATAAGACACGATTTCAATCAGAACGCAACATATTCAATCACTTACTTCTCTGGTGCACTTCAGGTAACTTGATTTGCTTCCAGTAATGTTTAAAGTGCTGAAATCTCTCTCGATTACATTAAGTGTTTCTGAGCTCTGGTATTAATCCACGGGCAATGTCTAGTTGTGTAATGTCTCTGGTTTTTTGAGAGCGTTCTGTGCACCGACTGTCACCCTGCCATCTGATTATGAGACATGTGCGAGAACACTCAGAGCAGACACCACCTTTCAGGAGGATGAAAAACAACCAGGTGTTAAATTCATATTTGGTGTTACATTCCTCCATCTATGCGAGCCATCTGCTCAGCATTGGCAGATCGAAAGCGTAGATCATCTCCGATTCGAAGAATCTATATGAAACTTTGCAGTAGCCAAAGTTTGTTGTGTGCTTTGAGCTTCATTTTAAAATAGGACTAGAGTCAAGAGACCGAAACAAGCCTTTAAAAAAGTAACAAAGCCTTCATTAGCATTCGGCACTTTATTTTTAAGCGCATTATGCACCACAGTGGAGTTATTTAAATAAATAAGTAAATGAAAGCACGTTTAGTCTAAATATAGACGAATCTGAAGGCCAGATTTAGTTACAGAATGCACCAGCACAAACCGACTGTCTGGAATTACTTAAGGGATGCAGTAAAGAAATTGGGATGAAAATATTTGAACAGTTATTTTTGTGGCTGACTGTGTTATTAAGACGTTTTTATAATCTTCAATCTAATCACGAATGGATGATGTTACATACAGGTGTAAACAGGGCCTGAAATGTTTGGGCTTGTCCACTTTTAATTATGTTCAGAGGTAGTCTGTTTATTCTTGGTATGATGTACTATGCAGTAGAGCTGCACGATATTGGAAAAATCTGACGTTGTATTAATATCGCAAAATAAAAAATATCACAATTTCCCCAGATGACTTAATTTCTCTATTTGGAAAAAATCTATAATGTTTGATTGGGATGATTCTGCAGTGGGAGTGCATCCATAAAATCTAATAAACAGTCTATAAACTTTTTGGGGTCCCCCGACACATTTTTGTTGTAGTCTGTGCTATTTGCAGTGCATTTCTATATTTGGATGTGTTGAGAGTATTTTCTTGCGTAACTATCTATAAATACAATCAAGAAAAAGATACAATTGAAATAAAGTGTTATATCGTTCCCCGAGTCAAACAGTATTCAAGTACAGTAACTGAACGATAAAAATAAAAATAATTAAATAAATTTACTTGTAGTTAAGGCAACAAATGGTGCAATTTCTTATGCTGTACCTGAATGCTTTTAGAATCATTATACAATCACGGGCATCAAAAACACGTACAAATGATAAATTGTGATACAAACTTAACATTGTATATCCTGCGAATGATCACATTGCAATATCGATGCTGAAACGATATATTGTTCAGTCCTACTATGCAGCTTACGATGGTATTATGAATGAATGCACCAATATTGACATTTCAGCAGATAAAAATAACTTACTGAAAGCTGTTATTTAGGACAATAAATTTAAGGCTTATATATATTTTTTTAGCTTCATTACAAACACAAACCACAAACTAAAACAGTAGGATACTGAATTAAAGAGATAGCATTAGCCGTTTTCGAATATCAATACAATCATAGTTGTATTTCCACGTGAGCCTGGTACAGCACAGCACAATTACAAACCATTCTCAGCCCGAAATTCTAGGCATGGTTTGACATAACCGTGCGGAAATAGTAGAGTGCGTGTGCACGTAGCATAGCTACACTGCTGTCTAGTTGCCAGTTGCTCCATAGCAGACTAAATTGAAATAAACTGTTTATTTATTTATTTTGGGTTATTCAATGCAATAAAAATGAGACAAAATATTTGATCATCATCCATATCATCATTTACATTACATTCAAGCATTTGTATGGCATTCCAAAGAGCTCTGTAATCAGCACCACCGAGGAAATTGTAACTTTATCCATACTGACTGGCCTCAGCTGTTAAGCAAACAGAACTGTTCAGCCCAAAAGTGAAAAGCAGCGACAGTGTTATAACAATAATGTTAAAAATAATAGCTGATAACAAAATAAATAGATGCAAATGGTTGAACAGCTCACAAGTGGACGAAGTAGACATATTTGCGTTTCCACAGTCTGTCTGCAAGTTTTTGACTCTTCTAAAGCATAAAAATATCATGATACGTTTGCAGATATTTAAGAAACATGCTAAGTGAACATTATTGTTTATCAGAAAAACAATGCTAATGTCAGTTATTCGGCTTTGAAAATGTGCTTTCTGTGCCAGAATGGCTGTCTTTGTTTTGGTCTCTTAGCCAACTAACTTTCAGCACACTGGGTTGTCTTTTTGAAAAACAGTGTATTTAATTCATTCAGTCTGTCAGGAAGGCTCTCAAAGTGTGTGTCCGTGACCGAAATGCGACCTCCGGTGGACAGTAGCTCACTCCGAAATGAGACACAGATTCAGTTCCACATGAAATTATTAACTAGTAAATATTATAAATATTGCAAACGTAAACATTAGGGGAGCAGGTTACATTGTAACCCCGTGTCCTAACAACACGTTACATGACAAGATTTGCAGTGATAAGCAATCTGGCTGGTTGCACGAAACATGACAGAAATTTAAATAAAGCCATTCAGAATCACAGAATATTGCACTTACTGCACTTTATCAAAATGGTAAGGTTTGTAATCTAATTAATACAAATTAAACCTCTTTAACATTATTAAATGTACATGCTGAATCACTGATATGTGTCACAGTTCTCAAGTTTAATTTCAAAAGATTTATTTTAATTTCAAGATCTGAGGTGAACTACCTGCTGATGCTTTCAGTAGTACGGCATTATATGTCATGTAAAATGCCATTCAAACTCACATTATTAGCATTTAACACTGAATAAAGTCCATGAGGTGTACCTGAGGTGGTGATTGTCAGTTTATCCTGATGTTCAGCTACAAGAAATATAAGCCGTTTCTAAAATATATATTTCAGGTGTTGGTTAGGACAAAAGGTTTTACTATGGAAATAGTAAATTTGCTTTTATTGCCGTTGCTTTTATTTAGAACACGACTTAAATCAGCCTTTAGGCTCGATAGTCAGGCACGCTTCTTTTGATGTCGTCATTCTGGCAACCTGCATTTGTGTGTGTTTTGACCCAGGTGTGCAATACATAGTTTAACCTCTGGGTGTCAAACTTACACACTGCACCTTTAACTAATTAATTTTTTTATTGGCATCAATGGTTCCACAATGAACGTTTAACATATTTTAACTACACATTGTTTTTTTTACGATGGAGAAAGTTTCTTTAGATTACTTAAATGTTTCTCACATTCTAAAAATATTTTCTCTGGGCAAACAAAAAAAGATTTTTCTATGATTTTGCAGTGAAAAAATGTTTTAGTTATTTGGACTAGGGGTAAATCCTCACCTAAAAAACAAAATGTGTGAACACAATTTTCCCATAATGGTTAACGATTGTGTGAGTTTGTGAAATATTTAATAAAGATCTTATCACATTATCGAATTGTCCAAAAAAAAAAACTAGCACAATACTTTAGCACAAAGCATATGCCAAAATGAGGCTCCACAGACGAGACTATTTCACACCCATTTCACCGGTCCTGAAAGGAGCTCATCAGGGGTCTGTCCCAGTCCATCTCCACCCTGCTGTCCCAATGCCTATATAACCCCTTCTATTCACCCATCCCATGACAGCTTCCCCCACCTCCATCCAGAACCAGCCCTCAAGGTCATCCTTATTGACGACTTTTTCTAGAACTGCCACAAAAGAGAAGCACATTACTGGCTGCTTCCTCTGAGATGTAGTTAATAGACTTTTCTAATGTAGATGGCTTGAATTATCTCACCGTCTCCTATAGAGCTAATAGAGTGTTTTTAATTAGTTAATTCACTTCATCCACAGGATTTGTGGCATAATTAAGCATTATTTAGTGTGATACTGGTACTTTATACAACAATTTGTGGTTTTCTCGTTCCACCATTTCTGCATATAAAAGTGTTATTTAATGATCTCGAAGTCTAACTTAACATTGATATTGAAAAATATTTTTGTTACTCGAAAAAGAATTTTTTTTGAAAGAACTATTTATTGGTTGTCATCTGGTGATTTGATGTAACCCTCAACCCCCAAATATACATGTTCTATATACATATACACATAAACAAGACATTACTAATGAGTAACTTATTATTTTATGAATAGTATTGTGTTCCACAATTTCCACCATTCATTCCTGAATAATTCTGTATTTTGAATGAATCCATTGTTTTGATTCAATCACTCATTGATAAAGACATAACTTGTATCGTTCTTGAATGAATCTGTATTTTTTATATTCTGTTAAACAAGTTATTCATTAGGGATGTAACGGATCACGGTTGAATTAATACATTTTTTCTTTACTTGTACAATAATCCTTTATTGGTAATGATTACAGAGAGATTGTCTCTGGCGTCATTCAAATCACATGTATGAAAGCATTTAGGCTTTCTTGTAAAATATAATGTAATGTAATGTAAAATATAAGAAACCTAATGTTTCTTAGGTTTTTAAAGAGGTTTTCTTTCACATCTTGTTTAGCCTGCATTAATGATTTAGTGTAAGCTGCACGATTAATCATTAACAGATCAGGATCTCAACACCCACACTCTCAGAAATAAAGGTACGCAAGCTGTCATTGGGGTGGTACCTTTTCAAAAGGTACACATTTGTACCTAAAGCATACATATTAATACCTAAAGGGTACATATTAGTGCCTAAAAGAACAAAAGTGTTCCTCTTAAAATATTTAGGTACTAATATAAACTTTTGAGGTACCAATATGGACCCTTTAAGTACAAATGTGTACCTTTTGAAAAGGCAAAAATCAAGAAAGAGATTCAGTCTTTAGTCTTTTGAGTTAGTTATAAAGTTACAGTCAAATAACACAGAAGTACTGGGATAACAGTTTATAGTTTAGATAAAACTACTGATATTTATGGTGAAGATTAAAATCACCATCATATGCATTTAATTTAACGCTCAAAAATGAAAGTTGTAGGCAGCAATTACATGATCAAACCAATAAGTAGCGACAACCAGCCATCTGAAACATGCCACTGAATAATTCTTCAAAAACTATCCATCTAGCAATGAAACATGAAGTTTTGAGTGAATAACTGAAACATTTATTAAAAAATGAGACTGAAAATAAGTAAATTTTATTTATAAACTAATTTATAGTGGATCACATGCTTATGATTGCTTGCAGCTGGTCCCGCATTATTCAATTTATGATTTACCAATCAGACGATTCCTAAGCCACTATAAATACCCTAAGTTCCACATAACAGCCATCTTCGTTTTAAAGTATCCACGCTTCCACCCCTACTCCTCCTCCTTTCCTAGATGGGTGCAGTGGCCCAGTGGTTATCACTTTTGCCTAACAGCAAGAACGTCACTAGTTCTAGACCTTACCAAGGCAGCCGACATTTCTGTGTGGAGTTTACAAGTTCTCCGAGTGCTCACATGGGTTTCCCCCGGGTTCCCTGGTTTCCTCCCACCATCCAAAAACATGCAACTAAAGTTAATTGGTTAATCCAAATCAGCACCATAGACATGATCCTAGTAAGTAGTTATCTCTTACGAGCAATCACTATCTGTTCGATAGCTACTGCAGGGGAGTTCCCGAGATCTACCTGAGCTCAAAATCCCCTCTCGCCTTGCAAACAGGAGGGAGCCCCAGACTCGAGGATCTTATAAGCTCAGGGCTCTCTCCTAGGACAGTATGCCAAACAAGCTTTATAATCAATCATCAGCTAAGTGTGAACTCTTGAAATATGGGTTGTACAAATTATAATGTTGGATTTCTACATTAAGCGCTTTCAGCAGTTAATTTTTTACAGTACTGAATATTTCACTATTTATTTTTATTCAGATGATTATTTCTTAATTTTATTTTTAATAAAATTACAGGTTTTAAGTTCTGCTTGTTTTAAGTTTAGGTTTTAAGTTTCTTGCAGTACTGTTTTAGTACTAAATGGACAGCAAATTACATTTGTCTCCTCACCTTTTTGCCTGATATGAACAATGGTCCGATCCGTGACTAAAAAACCATAATATGATTCAAACTGTGAGATTTGTGATCCATTAACCCACAATTATTCAATCACTCAGTTAAAATACACTTGTCACCACCTGCAGATGAATAACATAGACTGCAGAAAGAATTACTATAAATTCTCTCAATTAATATGTGAATCTGTCTAAACTGCACAAACATAGAAAGTGATAGTCGTTAATAAAAAAACCTATCAAAAAGACATTCGTATTTTCTTCCTAAATTAACTGTTTATGAATTAATTGGAATGGTTGATTTAATCACTCCTTCATTAAGAAATCACTTGTTTTGTTTCTGAAACAATTAGCACATTTGAAAAAGTTGAATGAGTCAGTCGAATGAATAATTCAATGACTCACTCAAAGAGACGTCATTTGTCACTCTTAGTTTTTATAAAGTTTTTAGAAACACCACTACACTATTCTGACTGACTATAAGTAATGTTAAACCCAATTGTTCAACTCCAATAACTGTAAAGTAGTTCAACCAGGCCACATTTAAATCACAAACAATGTGACTATCCACAAATAACTGCTTAGTTTAACTCCACTGCAATGGTGTTAGTAAAATTTAACTTGTAAAATAAAATGTATTCTCAAAAGGATGAAAACTTTTTTTTCCTGAATAATTAATGTAAGAGCTTAAAAACATGACCTTCACATTTCCTGCTTTTAACATGCTTTTTCTTTTTTAACAAAATGAGCCAACAAAGCCAAATCATTTTCTCAGGCTCTGCCACGGAACATTCTTTTTCAGCAATGCAAACTAAGGTCAACATGATGGATTGTGTTACTCGAGTTAATTTCAGAGCCTTGTTACCAAGGGGGGGAATCTGACATAATGAAAACTGACAATTCAAGGAGATGTGTCACTCACAGGGCATTAAAAGCGTTATCATGCCAGTGGTATCATGGTTCAGAGACACTGGGGAAGCTGGAAGTGGAGCGGAGCTACCGTATAGAATTTAGCAGCATGTTTGACGTCCTTTAAATTATGTGTCAAATGAAAGCCACATGTGCTTGCCTTAAACCTGCTCTGCCGTTTCCATGATATGAATCACGCTAGGCTAAAGAACAGGGTCAAAACCATTTCATCATGTCCGCCATGTCTTATAAACAAGGTTATAGGAGTTTAGCAATAGTTTTTTTGATACTATTGTAAAATTTGCTATACATTACAGTTTACTTTAAGTTTGTTTAATTGATAGCTGTTTTTTTAATTGGTGCACAGCACACATTTCTATTTAGTTTTATTTTGTGCAAACCTCTTTTTTTAATAGAAAAATATTGTTTTCACTCTTTTTCACTTATTTTAAAAGTACAATTCTCGCTATTAATAAACCCAAGAAAAATTTACTTATTGCACTCATATTGCATTGCACAACACTTACGGTGCTATTGAGGTGGAATAGGTTAGAGACAGGTTTGGTAGTAAAGGTAGGTTTAAATGCTGGGTTAAGTTGTGAGGAAAGGGTCAACAGTGTAAATATTAATGTAATTACAGATGTAATAAAAAAAACATGTGCATGTAAAACCATGTGCACGTGCCAAAAATGTATTTAAATGGAAACACATTGCAATTATGGGCACTTAATATGCTGCTTATTACTAGTTATGAAGGTACTAGGTTCACAGTAGAAGATAAGTTTAGGTATGGAGTAGGATTAGGAATGCAGAATAAGATGCAAAATGTAAACAGTCAAGAGGCAGGTAATAAGACATTAGTTAATTCTAATGAGAATTGGAATAGCATAAAGTGCTACCATTTTTTTTCAAATTAACAAACACTGAACCCAAAAGGATACATGCAAAGCAAACTCATTCATTCATTTTCTTTTGGCTTAGTCCCTTATTTATCAGGGGTCGCCACAGCGGAATGAACCGACAAGTATTCCAGCATACAATTTATGCAGTGGATGCCCTTCAAGGGGAGAACATGGAACAACTCCATACAGAAATACTGGGACAGTCAGGACTCGAACCAGCGACCTGATTGCTGTGAGTCGACAATGCTAACCACTGAGCCACCATGCCACCCATACATGCAAACTTAAAGTATAAATTAATAATAATAATTAATAAATCAAGGCATAAACTTTTTCATAATAAAGTTTAGGGCTATGGAAAAAGTATCATTATCCCTATAATAATTTGCAATATCCATATCCCAGAGAAGTGCAAAAAATTAATAGTTTTATGTTCCAAGAATTTGTGTGCTACACGTCTAAATACAAATGCTGGGAGACAAGAGAGAAAAATGACAACAGCCAATAGGAATCAAAATTTCTGCTGAGATTTTCAGTCATATGTGGTATTTTAAAGTCTAAATGCTTGCAAAAATGTTTTTATTCAATCATTTAAGTAATTGGAATAAAAAAAAAATTATTACCCATTTATTGAAGAATGTTATTGCTGATAAAATGGCATTTTGTGAGTTATATCATAAGAAATATCTTTATCACAACACTCAAAAACAATATTGTATTTTTTTCAGTGCCATGCAGGCCTAAACTCAAAAGATTTTTTGTTGCTTGTTCAAACTATTTATTTAAAATGAGCTTTTGTTGCGACAACATAATTGTTTTATGTCCATTCATTCATTTTCTTTTCGGCTTAGTGCCTTTATTAATCTGGGGTTGCCACAGCAGAATGAACCGCCAACTTATCCAGCATTTGTTTTACGTAGCGGATGCCCTTCCAGCCGCAACCCATCTCTGGGAAACATCCATACACACTCATTCACACTCATACACTACGGACAATTTAGCCTACCTAATTCACCTGTACCGCATATCTTTGGATTTGTGGGGGAAACCGGAGCACCCGGAGGAAACCCACGCAACCACGGGGAGAACATGCAAACTCCACACAGAAATGCCAACTGACCCAGCCGAGGCTCGAACCAGCGACCTTCTTGCTGTGAGGCGAACGTGCTACTCCCTACGCCACCGTGGCGCCCCTTGTTTTATGTTCAATCCATTTAAATTTGTAAAATCTATTAAGTTAATTGCTAAGTCTAATTTAAGTTAATAAGTTAAGTCTAATAAGTTGTTAGTGCTAGTATGCATTAAAAAGGATCTTATTTTGGTTTTGGGGGTCTCCAACAGCAGGCTGATACGCATGCAAGGTCAAAAAAATCTTTTATTGTCAATTTCAATTAAATGAAATGTCAAAACCCAATTAAATACATATTCTGCAAGCTATAGAGAAAGCAAGGAGGCAACCATTTTAATCACACACATCAAAAGTCTTTTCTGATTCTTACTTTACAAATGGCCGACGAATCCCCAGTTGCAGGGTAGATTATTGCATTAATTACCAGAACGTTCACTCATTAATGTTCACTCATCTTCAGTCATGATCAGTCCCTCACAAACCTGCACTTCGCTAGTGTTTGAAGGGAAAGGCGCGTTCATGTTTTACCAGATCCGGCACTTAATATTTGGCACTGTTTCATGCCGACATCAATACAAACATCTGGACAAAAGAAGAATCATTTAAATGACTCTGAGGTTGTTTAAATGAAAAAAAAACAATATTTTAAACATTAGCTGGATGTTTTCGTTTACTTAGAGCCGTAGTGCACACTGCAAAGAAGGTCATTATTTTAAAAAATCCATAATAGGGGCTCCTTAACTTAATTCGGTTATGTTGTTCCAACAGAAATCGATTGTGTGGAACCCTGCATTTATTACATTTTACATTCAACAATTTATTCATGTTGTCCTGACACAAATAGTTTAAGTTTACTTAAAAATTTAAGTAGACTGAACATAAAACAATTAAATTGTCCAAAAACAATGTCAAAAATTATGTTGTTTCCACTCATTTTAAATAGGTAGTTTGAACAAGCAGCAAAAATATATTTTTTGAGTGTAATAAAGATGACATATTGTTAAACATGCCAAGTTTACATTTTTTGAAGATGAATAAACTGATAAAATCAACAGCACTGTTGTTTTTAATTTAAAATGCGCTTGAGTGATATGTTTGGCTATTGCACCTCCATCAAATTTTAATATAAAATAATTTATAGTTTTTTTAGTAACTGTTATTATATTGCTTTAATTTGACTTTTTCATTCACTATAATATGTTTACTTATTGACCAATAGTCTTGGTTTCAGCTTAAAGGAAATAAAATAACCTTGCAAACACGCTCCAACCACCTGATCTGAAATGCTTGAGCACTTCAAACCAGGTTAAGGATCTTTTGACACCACCGTTGCTTCTCTAGTAGACCACAATCCCAGACCTATTCAATAGCGCAACCCCCTCTGCCCCTGCAGATAAGCTTTAATGACTCTGAAGGCCATTATTACCATACAAAACAGGCTTTGTGAACATTGAGCCAATGTTGGTAACTTGATATACTGTGGAATCGAGGCCTTTCAGTTAAGCTTTTATCAAGTCTTAAGAGACTCAGAAACACCCTTAACAACAGCCTGAGTGTCTGAGCTTAAACATTTCTCTAGAGTGACATCAGAACCACAAATGACAGCGAATGTCTGACCAAAAACCAAACAGATGATGTTTAGCGGTGGTTTGGCTGAAAGTGAGATGAAATCGAGGAGATGATTTAGCATTCCACTAAGACAAACTATATAGCAGTTTACTCAAAATCTCGCTCAGAGTCTGTTTTAGACTCCACCATGATGAGGCCTGGGAGTCAGTTTTAGTTTAATTCTTCTGTTAAGTGAGATCACATGACAGTGGCATGACCTGAATGCATTAATCTTATCTTAGCATCCGTTAGCATGACCCCTGACCTCAGCATTCGGCCCTAATGATATGATAAACCTTCCTTCAAAGACACACAGCAGTTTGAGGTTTTGTTCTTTAGTGATTTTATGAAAAACACCTGGATGTAAAAGCAAAAATTAGAGCAAAATGCTTGATTTTTTATTCAGTTATTGATGGCATTTGTTCCTGATGTACAACAAAACATTGTAATTTAGAGTATTTTTGTTGCATAAAATAACAAAAATACATGTTTATATTCATTTTTTACACAACAAAAGATTTTGGAATTACTATTGTTCCACAATATTGATTTCCAGTCACAACTCTCAGATTTTCAGCCAGACCATTTGTTCTCAAAAATGCTTTAAATTGTTATGAATTATGCTATCAGACAAACTATAAATCAAATAAAACATTCAATACTAACACACTAACAACAGCCCATAGCCAATAGAGTTGGGGTCATTCAGTGTAATGCAAATTCTCTGTTGTCTTCAATTATTCTCTTTTCTTCAAAACACCCATCATGATGATGTCACAGAAAAAAAAGAAAGTATTCATAAACATAACTTAGACATAATGTAATTGATGGGCCAAGTGTATCAAAAGCAAAGTGTCAAGCCAAGCTAGCATAGCAGAAAGCATCAGAGCTGCTTAGTATATGATAAGCTTTTTTAATTTTCAACATCTATACACACTCACCGGCCATTTTATTACATACACCTCCAACTGCTTAATGCAAATTTTTAGGTAATGCTCTGGGGGATAATTTCTTGGCATACTTTGGTATTTGGTACCCATTAGTATCAACTGAGCATCATGTCAAACACCACAGCCTACCTAAGTATTGTTGCTGACCATGTCCATCCCTTTATGAGCACAGTGTACTCATCTTCTGATGGCTACTTCCAGCAGGATAATGCGCCATGTCATAAAGCACAAATCATCACAGACTGATTTCTTGAACATGACAATGTTCACTGTACTCAAATGGCATCCACAGTCACCAGATCTCAATCAAATTGAGCACCTTTGACGTGGTGGAACGGGAGATTCGCATCATAGATGTGCAGCTGACAAATCTGCAGCAACTGCGTGATGCTATCATGTCAATATGGACCTGAGAAATATTTCCAGTCCCTTTTTGAATCTGTGCCACAAAGGATTAAGGCAGTTCTGAAGGCAAAAGTGGGTCCGACCTGGTACTAGTAAGGTGTAGCTTACTAGCTCATCAGAAACAAGAAGTTATAAATCAATTTTGAATTTCAATGACTCACAAATATGTAAAAACCTACTAATTTGAAGGATAGTGTCAAAGTATAAACATTAAAATATAATGAACTTGTATTTTGGGAGTCTTTTCACATGCTATGAAATGAATTTATGTTTGAAATGTGTCTGACAAGATTTTTTAGTTTATAAACTATTGTTAAATGTAATTACATTTAACCTCAACTATGATAAAATGCACAAAATATGTATTCTAAAGAACAATAAGATTATCTAGATACACTAAAAACTGTTGAAGCTTTAGTGAGATTTGATTTTGCACCCAGGCCTAACAATGCAATGCAAAAAGCGAGAGCCTGATTCCTCTGAACTGCAAGATCCCACACTTTCTCACCCAATGGTATCAGGTTCAGGTGCGGACACACAATCTGCCGAAGCTGTTCACACTCGGGCTTTCTGCAGCTCCCGGGAGAGAACCGCTCAGTTATCTGATAGACACTGGATACAGAAAGACACTTATCAGGTCAAAAGAAAGAGGAATGTGGGCTGCAGATGACCTGAGAGACACAATAAACTCAGCACTGATCCTCTCTAATGGAGAGCTATGAAATTACCTGGAAGAGAAAGACTTCAAATCAGTAAAGACTAGGCAGACTGGACAAATAATACGTACTCGTCTCGTATAATTTCCTTCATCAACTGAAGGAGAAACCACTGTAATTTTGCACAACTATCTTGTGTCTTTTCTGCACCGATAATCAGTTACAGGTGACAAATAAAAATGATTGGTACTGAGATGGTAAAATTTATTTTATGTGAAAATGTCTCTTACTTTGAAATGACTTTAAATTAATGAAATTTTGAATTGGGTGTAAGCAATAACAAAACCTGCCAAAATGTTATCTTAAAGAAACTTTGAATGGACAGAGAAGCTTTTGTTGTTGTGCGAGTCTAAAATGCATAAATATTGTCTTGATCTAAATTGTTGAAGTTTTAGGTAAATGCAGAAATTTTGTATCATTGCATTTCTAATATATTAATACACACATATACATTCGCACACAAACATACATACACATATACATACAGTACACACTACAGCTACAGTTCCATAGTACACAGAGTTACCAAAAAACTAAAAAAAATACACATGATCCGAAAGAAACAATGTGAATGCACTGAAATGTGGCTTTTGGGATGCTCCCACACTTTACCATGTTAACATTGACATGCCTAATAAGCATATAACTAACATTTAAAATTATATTTTACACATTATAAAAAAAAATAAAAACAGAAAAAGGAAAAACATAGAAATACGTAAAGCACTGTGCAGCATTCATTACCAATTACTAAACATTTAAATTCTTCTCAAGGTAGCTAAAGCATGACTTCATCGCCCTTGAACTTTCAAAGCAGCCAGATTTCACACATACACACACATTTCATTCACAGCATGCACAATTTGCTCTGAGGCAATAGCAGGATGGAAGAAAAAGCTTCGGACATTTTACCAATAGAAATTCTGAAATCTTACCGAATAAAATCAATAGCACAATACGTCCGAGGTCTTTAACTCCATCGGCTACCTTTACACTCACTTTCAAACTTGTTTGACCCTTTTTTCTCTGCTCTGACCCATGTGATGGAAAACCCCCAGTATGGGGCAGAAATCCTCCTCTTAGACACCAAATACTGTCACTTCAGGCCCCAAACTACACTAAACACGGCCCCAGAGCAGAAGCCCAACACTGATATGAAACAAAGAACAGATTCATATCAGTTCCACCTCAGGATTGTATTTTCTCCATCCCCTCCTCTTGTCCAGCCCACCCACCAACCCCCTGAACCATCTCATTTCACTAGCCAAAAAAAAAGCCAGCTATAATGGCCCAGATCAGGTTAAACTGCACATAAGGACAGGCCTTTCTCACACCTCTACCTCCCAACCCTGAGGCCGAAATCTTCTAGCACCATACGTCATCACCAAATGTACCCTTCATCCCGATCTGCTTCCTAATGCACCAACCAACAGTCTTTTGTCTATGCAGTGAATGTCAGTGGGGTTCGAAACTAATTTGGTCACCATTTACATTAATTATATGGATATTTAAGACATTTTCTGAGGAGGAAAGACATACATGTCTAGAACAATATGAGCCGGTAAGTGAAGAAATTCTATTTCCCAATTAAACTGTTTTGTCCATACAGTAAAAGATACTGAAGACAAACAACCCCCGGACCCCTTTTACTCAAATCATATGGACAGAAGCATGCTGAAATGTTGTTCACAGAATTAAGACATATAGTAGTCAACATTCAAAGTGAATCAAAAATGTTTTTCAAAATTGTCCTGGGACAAGAATGGATGTTGTTCAACAGTTTTAGGACAACTTTGATTAAGAGTGTAACGGACCACAACCCACGGCTCAGAATACGCAGAATAATATATATTTTTTTACTTTACTAAATTTGTAACAATCTCAAAGAGATCACCTCTCGTGTCATTCAAATCACATGTATAAAAGCATTTAGGTTTTCCTGTAAAATGTAATGATGACCGAAGAAGTTGTGGTAGGTTATTCGTTATGTGGTGGGTTTCTTAGGTTATTAAAGGTTTTTTCTGTCTCTACTTGTTTAGCGTGTGTTAATGATTCAGTGTAAGCTGCACGATTAATCATTAAAAGATTGAGATCTCAAAAATGACGCAGCATAAATTATAAATGATGGAGATTTGCATATGTTTATTAATCCTTCAAACTGCTGCATTCAAATCTGTCTATGAAAAACGCAAAAAACAAGAAAGAGATTCAGTCAAATAACATAGAAGTACTGGGATAACAGTTTATAGTTTAGATAAAACCACTGATGTTTATGGTGAAGATTAAAATCACCATCATATGCCTTTAAATTAACGCTCAAAAATAAAAGTTGTTGGCAGCAATTAGGCCTGTCACAATAATCAAAATATCGACTTATCGCACAATACATGGACATGACCTCAATAATTTTTAGTGATGCAATATATATCGCTCGTACGTAAAAAAAAAAAAAAAAAAAAAAATTCTTGCAACATTTTAGCTGATCGCACAACCTCTCTCTCTCTATTGGAGGTGTCCGTGTCAGTATGGTTAAAAAAACACTATAGTATTTACCATAAATGACTAAAGTGGGTGCCTAAAGTTTTGATGTGGGTGCCTGACAACTGAAAATATATCTGGTAGCAGATATCGCAGCCTCTGTTACTCTTTACCTTGCATTTATTTATTTTTTTGTTAACATTTATTATTATTTGTTTTGGATATGTGCTTTCACATTCTGATTGCAATGCCTAATCATTAAATTAACATAATGACTAAATTAAATTAAATATTCTTAAGAACAAAATATGATGTGTTTTTGAAGAGTGTACTTGCGTTATGATGCTATTATATTGCCATTCTGGCTATAATGAGTGGCCTAAAATGGTCTTAAAATGACAATAATAT
Source organism: Danio albolineatus (assembly GCA_903798035.1). Lineage (NCBI taxonomy): Eukaryota > Metazoa > Chordata > Actinopteri > Cypriniformes > Danionidae > Danio > Danio albolineatus. The sequence continues at coordinate 2,042,933 of CAIGQQ010038113.1, forward strand.
CGTTTATCGTGATATATTTTATATCGTGATATATATATATCGTACAACAAAAAATAGATATCGTGACAGGCCTAGCAGCAATTACATTATCAAACCAATAGATGGCGACAACCAACCATCAGAAATATGCCACTGAATAATTCTTCAAAAACGATTTATCTAGCAATGAAACATGAAGTTTTATGAGTGAATAACTGAATCATTTATTAATAATGAGACAAAAAATAAATAGGGGTTGTACAAATTATAATGTTAGATATATACATTAAGCCTTATCAGCAACAGTAGTAACAGTGAATTTTTCACAGTAATACACTGAATATTTTACACTGAACACACTGAATATTTTACTAGTTTTTTTATTCAGCGGATGATTTCTTCATTTTATTTTTAATAAAATTACAGGTTTTAAGTTTTGTTTGTTAAAACCAAAATTTCTTTAAGTAATGTTTTGTAATAAACGGAAAGCAAATTACATGTCTCCTCCCCTTTTGCCTAATCCAAAAAATGATCAGATCCATGATTAAAAAAACCATACTGTGATTCGAACAATGATATTTGTGATCCATTACACCACTAACTGATGAAAAGTGATGATCCACTTCAAATGTTGACTACTGTACAAGTTTGGAGTGACATGAGGTGAGACAATAAAGACAATTTTCTATTTCTAATGTAACTGTTTGACCATGCAAAAAAAAAAGTTTTTTTCACACGAGAAAGAAAGTCAAACTACATGAAGGTAAGGAAATAAAGAAATAACTTTCTTGAATTTAACCATTTAAGCTCATACAGTATACGGTGAAAATCATTAGGGTCCAAAGTATATTTGAAAATCCTTTCCTTCCATTATATAGACATAAAGACTGTATTTATTTATTTATTTTATTTATTTGTTTTACAAATTTGGAATTATATGAGAAGTAATTGACGATTTCATATCCATGTATTTACATTGAAAGCCAATAACCAAATCTGGATGCCAACACTTTCATTGTGAAGGACCACAACACTTTCATCTAAAATACATCGACATTTTTTTTACCATTCAGGTTTGGAACAACAAGAGTAAATTACTTTTTATACATATAATGAAAGTTAATGGAGTCCAAAACTTTACTTATATTGCCTAGACATTTTTTCTACAGAATTCATGGTTTGTTAAGAAACTAGTGTGCAGAAATGTGATGAGATGCTTGTTTGTGTTCACAATAATGGAGCAAATCATACGTTTCAATGTTTAATAAGTAAATGTTTTTGCTGCGCTATGCCTTCAAGGCAAATTTGCAGGATTAAAATTACAATGAACTAACACAAGTAATGGCTTATTTGGTGAATAAGAATCAAAAACAAGAAACGTTTTTCAATCAAGTGTATGTGATTATTTATTTGACGCAATAATAACCTAAGCAAAGCTGAGATTGTCTGTTGTGCTTTGACTAACATTCCTCCCTATGGATAAGTCTTTATTGCGATGACTAAATTTATTGCCTTCTATATCTGGTTCATTAAACAGTGATTATGTTAGCACTAGGAATGATGGCATTTTCTGAGAAGATGACATGCACTCCCAGTTCCTTAGAAAACAGCCCTTGGGGTTGTTTAAGAGAGTGACTCAGTCAATCTGTTGGATTTAAAATATAAAGTAAAAGAAGTAATGGATGAATACTGTGACTGTTGGTCAGTAAATATCTCAAATCTAAAGCAGAAAATAGCAGCTACTTAAAGTTAGCAATCATTTGAATATGTAAATATGTGCTCCACTCTTTATTTCAGTAATTAAAGTAATAAACTGAAGAGTAAAACTACCACATTTTAATTTGTGATCTGCACTCCACTGCCAAAGTAACCTTCCCAACACGACCAACCAATCAAATTAGAATATTCCAAAGAGTCACATAAGAGTGGTCAAATGTGAATAACTATCATTTAAAGCTCCATGATGTGAGTCATTTAAAGATATAAAACAGATGCTATTGAGTAAGAAAGGAAAGGTTTCGATAGATTCTCAAAAAGCTAGAAACTTATCAGAATCTCAATTCAAAGGAACTTAAAGGTTCATTTTATATATCCCTTAGAGTTAAACAGTTGAGTTTTTGAATCCATTCAGCTGATCTCCGGGTCTGGCAAGAGCACTTTTAGCTTAGCTTAGCATAAATCATTGACTCGGATTAGTTCATTAGCATCTCACTCAAAGTTTTTAAAAGGCAACAGGCACAATGATAATATGCAACATCTGGAAATAGTCCTGTGTTATGTAACAGCACTGTGTAATATCATTGCTCCTGCTGCAGCCATGGTACGGCAGCAAATTGTATTGATTACTACGCCAGAGGGAGAGTATAGTTCCTCGACATATCGGCCTAAAAAATATCAACTTTTCATTTTCCTTTGGTCTTAGAAGATGATGTAACAAAAGAGCTAAACTTTAAAAGGAAAATTGAATATTTTAAATGTTCTAATCCTTTTTAAATTGGTCTAATGTGATTCAATAATTTATGCAAAGGTAAGCTAAAGGTGCTAACAGAGCACATCTGAATGAATTTGAAACTCTAGGGGAGGTGTAAAATGAAACTATCTCCAAAAAAGTGGAGTGTTCCTTTGAGATAGGGGGAGCAAAAAAGTTAGTACTATTTCAAAGGTAATTCACATAATAACATGTAAAAATCCCCAAATTAGATTAAGTTTCAGTGAGGAATGGAACAAACAACGCCACAGTAGCAGACACAGTCTTGAAGTCATTCCCAGATGGAAAATTCCATCACGCAGGAGACACAATTTGGCAATTACAATCATTGAGCTCGTTTTCTTCGTTTACATGCCCAGGGATTGACTTTTCACTGTCTGCGCCTCCTAAAACTCACCTGTTCTATTCTTACAGACGTTAACGTCACGGTTTTGGAAACAGCTGAACTTACAGCCCAAAGTCTTTTCATGTAGAAGCTCCAGATGAAAAGGCACTGGAACATAACTTTGGGTGTGGATGTGTACATTCGAAAAGGCACTCTAATGTTCACTGAATCAACAAAACGCGAAGACTTTTCACCAAAAAAACATTTATGGCACAACAATAGCCATGCTGAAACGATCATCAAAGAGTATGGACATACAGACTTAAATCACAGTTTATCCTTTCAAAGAGTTCAGTGCGTCTCGGATATCAAAGGTCCTCTTCTATCCTTTTCACGACATGAAAGAAACGTCTCTCTCATCCCATATTTCTCACTGTCGCCCAGACACTGACTTACTTGAAAAGGACAGTAAATCAAAAACTTTCATTCCTCGTTTTTTTGTAACTTGGGGTTTCCTGGCATAACAGAATCTGTTTATTCAAGCGAAGCATCAGTGTTTATATATACTGTAAGTCTGTTCTCCCAGCCTTCGATCAATGTCGCTTTTCTTCTACCAACATCTGGCTTTATCACCCTGAGAAAATGACTGGAGAAGAGTCTCATTTATCCTGTCCTCAGGGCCCCTTGTGGGCCATTGTGATTTTAAACTGATACTCTGCATAAAAGTATTAGAAAAATAGACTTGCTTTGGGGCCTCTCCTGCAGACATTAAATTCGCAGTCGGCATAAATGAGGCCTCCATAAAAACACTCGGCTCAACAATTGAATTATGCACAAAATGGACGTTTAAGATGCAAAACGTCTAGAAGTCACGTCACCGCTGAGCACCAGAGCCACATTAAATGTGCCTAACTTACAAACAAATCCTTAAATGTAGCTTTAAAAAGCCCCAGGAAAGCATTCATGATGATAGGTTTACAAACCTTACCTCATTTTTCTACATAACCAAAGACATAAACAGACGAGACAATGGAAAGGCTTCGATTGCAAAGCTTAAAGAAAAAAATATGTCTTGTGCAGGGTTTAAAAAGAGTAAAGCCACTTAAAATAATGAAATTATTAAATAAATTCAAAAGAATATTTAGAATATACATTATATAAAAAAAGGGTGACACGGTGGCTCAATGGTTAGCACTGTCGCCTCACAACAAGAAGGTCACTGGTTCGAGCCCCGGCTGGGTCAGTTGGCATTTCTGTGTGGAGTTTGCATGTTCTCCCTGTGTTTGCGTGGGTTTCCTCCGGGTGCTCCGGTTTTCCCCACAAGTGCAAAGACATAAACTAAATTGGCCGTAGTGTATATGTGTGAATGAGTGTGTATGGGTGTTTCTCAGTACTGTGTTGCAGCTGGAATGACATCCACTGTCTAAAACATATGCTGGATAAGATGGCGGTTCATTCCGCTGAGGCAACCCCAGATGAATAAAGGGACTAAGCCGAAGGAAAACTAATGAATAAAAATTATAAAAAAGCATTACACTACTTATTCTTTTTAAGAATTGCTTAATTATAACCTAATTCAGTTTAATTAAATAAAATGTACAAATACATCATTAAAACCTTATCTTGTGTTTAACTAAGATTACAAATGATTTACAAGTGTGATAAATGAAATATTACTCAATTATTACCTTGATAACTTGTTAAATGAGAATTGCATTGCATGAAATACACTGTCAAAAACAATGAACCATCTTTAACAGTTTATGTGATTGTTTTTCATTTATTTATGTTTTGAATTGCATTATGAGACCTTGTTCTTTCCACAACAGCTTTTGAAGTTGAAAAAGTGACATTTATTTACTGACATTTAAAATAGTTTGATATACACTTATGATACACACGTTTACTTTTTGTTAAAACTACTTATTTAAAATGAGCTGAAACGACACAATTCTTCAGGGGTTTTTTTGCGACAACTTATTTTTTTTATGTTCAATCCACTTATATTTTTAAAAACTAATAAGATAACTAAATTCCTCTATGTTGTCCCAACACAAATCAATTGTGTGGAATCCTGCCTTTTTACAGTGTATTTTCTGGATTGATGTTGTAAATTACAGCATAAAAACCTGGTAATAAACTACCAGTACTTTTTCTGCTATTTTATAGACATATTTTCTTATACAAAGTTCATTCATTCATTTTCTTGTCGGCTTAGTCCCTTTATTAATCCGTGGTCGCCACAGCGGAATCAACCGCCAACTTATCCAGCATATTTTTACGCAGCGGATGCCCTTCCAGCCGCAACCCATCCCTGGGAAACATCCACACACACATTCACACTCATACACTATACGGACAATTTAGCCTACCCAATTCACCTATGCCACATGTCTTTGGACTTGTGGGGGAAACCGGAGCACCCGGAGGAAACCCACGCAACCACGGGGAGAACATGCAAACTCCACACAGAAATGCCAACTGACCCAGCCGGGGCTCGAACCAGCGACCTTCTTGCTGTGAGGCGAACGTGCTAACCACTAGGCCACCATGGCGCCCTTATACAAAGTTAGTTTCTAAAATAAAAGTTACTAAATTTGTTGAATATTCAACATCAAGAGTAGACCGAGCAGAGATAAAGGTGCCATAATGCAATTCATAATCGTAAATTACCAGAAAACATCTGTGAATCCCAAAATACCTGAACTTATAATAAATTTATATTTTTATTACTTCTTCAGAAGCAAAAATTGTACCTGTATTAAGAAATTCAAACCTTTTTGCTCCTAAGTCAAAAGTCTCTAACCTGATATCTTCAAGGACATGCAAGCATCCCACTTTCTTATCAGTTGTGACTACACCAAATGCCATTTCATCAAAGGATGACAAAAATATCCTTTCAACAAGCCTGCAACTCCCCAGTTCTGTGTAATGAAAGCTCTTTCAAAGCACAAACACAGAAAATAAACAGTTGGCAGAGCACCGTGTTCCTGCATACTGTGTCAGCACTCAGCGGCTTTCATCACTATTGTCATCCAGTGGGAGGGTGACATGACTGAAAACAAGCGAAATATGAATGAATCCGAATGAGCGCTTGGATCATACGAGGTTTGTCTGCAATCTTAGAGTGACGGGCGAATAAAACTATTTGAACCGAACCGCCTCGGGCAACCGGCACAAAGCGTTTCATCCCGAAATCTGCATTCAACACCATTGTCTTGGATTCAACACATCAATCGGAGTGTATGTTTCATTTTTTTCTAACTCGAGCAGACATCGCTAGCACAGTCTGGGTTTGGTTGGCAGCTCCAATTATTTACTGAAATCCAGTCCAGCAAACATTAAAGAAATGAAGAAGCTGAAAGGTATAAACCAAGCCAAGAGGACGGAAGGTGACTTTCTGAAAGCTGGTTAGCGGCCAGACGAAGCCTGCAGACTTGGCCCTTTGGTGTAGAGACACGGAGACATCATTCACTTTAGGCCATCTGGCATTTGCTCTGTATTATAGGTTAGCGGTGTAAAACTGTGAACTTCGGCCAAAGGGGAGGCTTTCTAAAATGTTTGTTTGTGTCTTTTGAAGAAAATTGGAGTGCTAGTAAAAGAGTTTATTAAACTAGGTATAGGTGAGTTAGAGCTTCTCAATTACGCAAATATAGCACTCAATTACGCACTTCTTTTAATGGGATTATTTCGAGTGACTGGAATAATCTTATGTAATCTTAGTCCTGACGCTAGTCTAATTGGCCAAGGATTTACAAAAAAGATTTAGGAGATTTCAATATTGATAAAAATATGTATGTCTGATTATTATTATTATTATTATTATTATTATTTTGTGCACAGAGCAAAATAGCTGCAACAATTATAATAGTAGTAATAGTAGTTATTATGATAACTATTGCTGTTTTTTAAACATAAACTATTAGTAGTAAACTATTATTTGTTTAATCATTTATTCCAAAAAGTTTCAAACAAAATAATATTTAATAAGAATTAAATTATTTTCATATTTGAAAAATAAATATTTTTATCTTTGATGATAGTTTACCTGTAATGAGATTCAAAAAAGACAAGTTTTTTTTTATTAATATGTGATATAGGAATGTGTAAATATTTTCGGCTTAGTCCTTTTTTCAATCAGGGGTTGCCAGAGAGGAATAAACGCCAACTTATCCAGCATATGTTTTGCGCAGCGGATGCCCTTTTAGCTGCAACCCATCTCAGGAGACATCCATACAAAATCACACACACACTACGGACAATTTAGCTTACCCAATTCACCTATACTGCATGTGTTTGGACTTGTGGGGGAAACCGGAGCGCCCAGAGGAAACCCACGCGAGCACAGGGAGAACATGCAAACTCCACACAGAAATGCCAACTGACCCAGACGAGGCTTGAATCAGCGACCTTCTTGCTGTGAAGCGATCATGCTACCCACTACGCCACAATGGGGTCAATGTGTAAATATATAATAATGTAATAAATAAATAATAATGTAATAATGTAATAACAATGTTTAAAAATAAACAGTAATTTTTTTATTTAAAAAATCCATTAAATTAATTATATATATATATATATATATATATATATATATATACACACACATACATACATGCACACACAAACTAATAGTAATAACAATAATAATAATATAACACAAACTGTAAAATCTAAAAGGTACTTATAAAGTGATCATCATTGACTTTTCAAAAAAAAGTTTTTTTTTGCCACTTTGTTGTGTGTCGGTAAAGGTGCTTCAGTGCTGTCTATACAGCCTGGGGGGCTGAAACAGGAGCATGTGTAATTAAAAAAACTAAACATCTTCTCTGGCTTAAGAGGCTCTGTGGTTTGCCTGATCTGATCTGCTGTTGTGTGGTATTAAGCAAGCCGAGTACAGCTGGTCTGGCAAGGGAATTTCGGGTGAAGAACGTTTCTCAAGGAAATCACAGATGAGCTCTGTTAGTGCTGATCTCCAGCCCTAAAGCATCTTTATACTTTATACCAAACTTAATGGAAAAAAACACTTATTAAAATGATGCTGTCTGTATTGTAATATATATAT
>CAIGQQ010038113.1:2055792-2080379 GCA_903798035.1 Danio albolineatus
TTTTTTTAGGGTTTTTTTTCTGACGGGGTTCTAAAACGTTTTCAACACAGATAATAACAGTAAGAAAACAAGAAAATAAGCATTGAACACGTCACCATTTTTCTCAGAAGACATATTTGTAAAGGTGCTGTTGACAACCACAGAAATCCACATATGCAAAGAAAACTAAACTAATTAGATTACAAATAAAGTTATGTGTAATAAAATGAAATGACACAGGGGAAAAGTATGGAACACATGAAGAATGGGAGGTGTAGAAAGGCAGTGAAAACCCATACAGCAGCTGAAATCTCTCTGTAGTTCTTCAGCAACCCTCTGGCCTTCGTCATTGTAAATTAGTATTAGCTACGTCAGTACAACATTTACATTATGAGGATGATGAAGAGGAAACGTGTGGTCTCTCAAATGATTTCAGGGAAAGAAAATCGAGCTGTAAAATGGCCCAGTCAATCACCTGACTTGAATCCAATAAAAAATACAAATTAAAGATCAGATTTGATAGACAAAATCCCTAACCACCAAGATTTTTACACTCTGTTGAAGTCTGTGAAAAAAAATCATACCTTAGCCATGCATGACTTCATTCTCCATACAACAGGTGTCTTTAAACTGCCATAACCAAAAAAACTTTTATATAAAAGTATTAAATAAGTTTCAGTAGTTCAGTACTTTCTCCTTGTGTCAATCCATTGTTATTACACAATTTGTTTTCAGATCTTTTTGTTTTGTTTTATTTTTATACTTGTATTGTTTGGGGTTTTACCACAACCTGCTTCAATTCCATGTCAAAAGCTCCTTTAGAAATATTATTACCAGAAAAAAACATGGCGTGTTCAATCCTTAGTAGGACTGGATAAATATACTACATTTATAAAAACTTTCAAATGGTAGTGCTTCTATTAAACAGTGTAAGTATACAGGCTGTGGGTGACATTTAGACAACAGGGTTTAGTTTAGGGGAGTTATTTTGAAAGGTGCTAAACAGTAAAATGAGCAGCTGTGAATGTGAAGAGTCGCCTGAGCCTGTAAGCATGTGTCAAACGATGGACACCATTGTTTAACAATACACAGGGTATTATCATTGTATTTATGAAATTCCTAGCAAATAACCTGTGCATTTCCTGAATAGCTCCTCACGTAGGAGACAAAACTACATTTTTTGTACTGTCAAACAGGTTAAAACCTACCTGTGGGACAAGAAACTGAACAGTTCGGGAGATTCCGCCATCCCACGAGGCCATTTCCATCATAAAACCTAAAAAAAGACAGACAAAAACGTCTTAAATATTCTATTTTACCCATTATTGCCAAACTAAGATCATTTAAGATCAACAGACAAAACTATTAATATTGATTCTTTTGAAAGTGAATAAATTTTCCTTTTTATTCATTTGTTTTGTTAAATTCTTTATCTTTCAGAGAGTTGAACTTGAATGTTTTATCAAATAATATTAAAATAGCAACCAAATATTATCAATTAATAAAAAGATGTGTTCCAAGATTTAATAGGAGAAAACATCCACATTTAAGTCAACATGAAATCAAAACAAAAGAGTGTAGATCTCACAAGGAAGCGTAACTATTTTATATTGACTTAACATTTTCATAAAAGTGGCTAGTTTGTATGAATTCATACTATTTAATTCATACGAAAACACAATTTTTGTATAAATGGTGAGCCCAGAACCCCAACCTTAACCTTCATTAGAGGATGAGCATATTGTATGAATTAGATCATAAAAATAATAAGAATTTACCACTAAATCAAAGAGTTACTGATCTTTGTGAGATTGTGTTGTATAAAACCAACATTAAAATTTGAATAATTATTATATATGAATATACTACATTGATAATGAATGTTTTACACATATTGTACAGTTGCATGCACACCTTTCACACATTTGAAGACCAGCTCAGCACGTTTCAGACACCAGGGAATAGTCATCTCCTGTGCAGAGGAAGAGGAAGAGAGGAAAAGTCAATTCCTGAGAATATATTTAACCAAAAAAGTAAGCAGATGCAAATATACCAACCACTCCTTGTAAAGCACAGCTTCTCAAACAGAACTATTCAGATCTTACATGAATTTTGCATGATTCTTTAAAACATCACATAGTACACTGTAAAAAGCAAGTTACTTTCATTAAAAAAGCGAGTAACCCATAGTAACTTGGAAATGTTACATTGACTTGTGAAAGTAATTGTGATAATTATGCACAGTTTATTTGCATAATAAAAGGATAAACTCATTTTTTTTAAAGAAACCCTCAATTTCTTCTTTCAAAATGGCTCCACTAAAGTTAAACAGTTTTACCATTTTTGAATCCACTCAGCTGATCTTGTAGCACTTTAAGCTTAGCTGAGCATAGATAATTAAATTAGGTCTTAATTTGGTCTAACAGATTAGACCATTAGCATATCAATGGATTCAAAAAATTGTATAACTCCAACTGTTTAACCTTTTTTTTTTTTAAGTGAATTTATGTAAAGTCAACTAATGTCTTTGAAAGGGATGGGTTCACTCACTCTTTTTTAAGTCAACTAAACTTTTTTTTTTTTACAGGAGATGATTTCTGAATAATTGTTACATTTTCTCTGATTTGATAGACATAAAGTTTTAAATGTGAGTAATTACAAGATGTTATTATTCAGTGTTATGATTTTAGCTAAATATTGCCATCATAAATTATATCTTGCAATTTTTTTAGAAGTCTTAGAACTGTAACTTTTGCAAGTTTATAGTCTTTCCTGCAATTTTGAGTTTGTATTACAGGAAAAAAAATATTACAGTAATTTTGTGTTTTGTCACGTTTATTGTTTTCCCTCAATATATGTTTTTAATATTTATAATTGTTTATTTTACCATAATAAATGACCACAGATAAAGATAATTTTGCAATATATAACAATTTAAATAGTCTAGCACAGACATTAACCGTAACAATTACTTTACAGACATATGTCCTAAAAACAAACCCTGTCCGAATAGGGCTTTAAAACCATCCTTGGGCTTTGGCTGGGAGAAAGAACAGTTCCTGTTCAGACAAAAAAACATTTCCTGAACACTGAACATTCCTCAACATCTGCCTGTGGTCAGAGAGGCTGTGATTGAGGCTTTCATTTACTCAGAACGACACTGGTCAGTCCAGACAGCCTGATCCAAAATAGACCATTTCTAAATTAGACCATAGAATTTTGAGGGTTCTGAAAAATAAAACAGATCTGGTTTGATTCAAATTAGCTAAATTTAGGACACAAAGTGCTGGTTTTATATGGTCTATTATTCATGTCCTATTTAGATATACAATGGGTGATTTGGGTTATTTAATTAATAATTTATCCAGTATTATTAATACTTATTTTAATTTTATCTTATGGTTCAATATAACACTATAATACTTAAATGTCCTCTCACACCTACGATGATTAATTATTTATTGACACATTTATGAAGCACCAAGTCACAGATGACTTTAATTTTAAAAAGTGAGTAACCCATTGTAACTTGGAACTGTTAAGATGGCTTAATTTAATAATTATTTACATGATATTGGGTTAAGGCTTTTTAAAGGAACACTTCTTTTTTTTTTTAAATATGCTGCACAAGAGTTAAACAGTTTTACAATTTTTTATCTTTGGATCTGGTGGGAGCACTTTTAGCTTAGCTTAACAAAGATCATTAAATCGGATTAGACCATTAGCACCTGAATAGATTAAGAAATTGTAAAACTCAACTGTTTAACATCAGTGTAATTTTTTAAAAAAAGGTGTTGTGATTTTTACATAAAGTCAACTAATCTCTTGTAAAAGCAATGGGTTCACTAACTTTTTAAAGTAAAGTCAACTAAACGCTTTTTACGGTGTACTTACTATGAGATATGGGTTGTAGCACCAACATCAGAGATTTGATTGGTTATTTATCCAGTATTGGATACTTTTTAATTTTTTCCCTAATGTTCTGTATAATATTGTGATGTCTAAATGAACTCTAGCAGTCAAAATGATTATTTATTTACTTACTGCTATTCTAAAATTGATCATATTCATATTACCTTTTAGAGTAATAGAGTCATGCCTTGAACGGTTATTAAATAACAGTAAATAAGTGCACAATATTTTCAAAGATAACTAATAATAACAACACAGAGCATGACTGAATAAAAAGCTTCTTGAGGGCAAACATATCAGAAGACATGTGGAGTGCCGCAGGTGGTTCAACTGGAACTGGAACGCTTTGTTTTGCTTGGCTGTTTGTTTGTAAGTACTAGAACTAGATGCCAATGTAAAGGCAAAACGCTCCAACAATCCCGCAAAAACATCTAGATGATTGCAGCTGGCAGCGGAATACTTTGGAACACCCTTAGATTTTAGATTGTTATTGGTTCCAGTAATAGAAGAGTCGAGGCTTGGTTTTGAACAGCCTACGATATTGGCAACACTCTCAACCACCATTTTTATAGCCACTCCATTCAGAATAGTGTACAACAGTTTAAAAGTTCAGTCTTTGGGCACTTTCAGGAATCCAGATAACTTAAAACAACTTCATGATTTCCTTCACAGACCCTTTCAAAACGTTAACTCTAATGTCTTGTTTATAAAACAGTTCAGCATAAAAAAATAAATAAAAATTGGAGGTTCATTGCAATAAATATGCAATGAATATTGCCAAAAAAAAAAGATTTGTTTCTTTGAAAAAGTTGTTTTTTGGAGTCTTTTAAAGAAATAGTCCACCCGAATATGAATTTATGAATGAATAATGAATGTTTTTTGAAAAATGTCCAAATCAACTTTTGATGAATTATTATCTATGAAAATATTCTGAAGAATGTTGAAAGCCAGAAGCTATTAACTTCCATAGTAGAAACAAAAATATTATGGAAGTCAATGGTTACAGGTTTCCAACAGTCTTTAAAATATCTTTTTCTTTTAATCCAAACAAGAAAGAAATTAGATTTCAGTCATTTCAATGTGGATGACCAGTTTTTGGAAAACAAATGAAAATGATAGTGTAGCTTTGGAGCATTTACAGATGAAAAAACATTACATTTAAATTTATCTGGATTAGTGTAGATATAAGTTGACTTGATCATATGCGAGTGGGCGGGGCTTAAGGTGCAAAAATATATATAATCCGTTCACTTGTTCATAACGCTGAGATCTTTCTAAAAAGGGTTTATGAAAGTCACATCGAAGTAAACCTTTTTTTCACCTTTTCTGTTGTCAGGATTAGTTTGTGTATACAGGAGTCCATCAGAAATTAAATAAGGAACTTAAAGGAACACTCCACTTTTATTGGAAATAGGTTCATTTTACAAGTCCCCTAGAGTTAAACAGTTGAATTTTACCATTACTGACTCCATGCAGCCGATCTCAGTCTCAGACCTTTAGCTTAGCTTAGCATAAATCATTGAATTAGATTAGACCATTAGCATAATATATTTTTTTTTAAATTAAGATTTTAGAAAATTTTCTTATTTAATACTTAACAAAAAAGCAACTTTTCATTTTCCATCAGACCTACAGGATGTAACTAGTAAAATTATCTTAACTATTCTTTTTTTAGACGCTAATGGTCTAATTTGATATAATGATTTCTGCTAAGCTAAGCTAAACGTGCTCCTGCCAGACCTGGAGACTGGCTGGATGGATTTAAAAATGTTAAAACTCAACTATACAACTTTAGGTGGCTAGTAAAATTAGGCAATTTCCCAAAAAAAGTGGAGCGTTCCTTTAAGATGCAATGATGTATAACTTCTCATCAATTTTGTGACCTAGAGATGGTCAAATGCAAATACATTATAAACAAATAGATTATATATAAGCTATGAAGCTTTGTTGAATTTTCTGATACAAAGACCTATTATTTGTCAAACTATCTAGGTAAAAGGTTTAAGATCATTCATCTGCTCTTACCTCAGACATGTCGTGCACCAGCAGCAGTGGGATGGTGATGGTGGTGATATCATGGGTGCAGCAGACCTTCAGGATGTTTCTCAGGCCCATGATGGCTGGGTCTCGGGCTGTGATGTTCCCCGAACGTACATTATCATCCACACAGAGGTGAAACACGATATGAACCTCAGACAGGTTGGAATGGCGAGTGATGTAGAATTCACCTGAAATAAATAAATAAATAAATCAGCAGTGTTAGGACTAATCAAACAGTGCACTAAAAGAATACAGCAATGTTATAATTACCTTGTAGGATATTGGAGGAATTTCTGTCAAGGATCTTATTTTTGTCTTCATTTCCTCCATTTCTTGGCATCTCTATGAAGCAGATTCAACAAGTGTATAAATGTAATGCATGCAAATATGCTGTATTTCATTTTCAGTTTGTTTTTATCATTATTCTCCTTAATCACTGATAAAATGTATAAAGATTATTACAATTAAATTTAAATGGGAATGTTTTATTAGAATTACATTAACCAAATTAGCAAAGCAAATGTGTTTAACCAAAATATATATATTTAATGTCATTATATATTGTCATTATTGTTTTGTTGTGGGCAAAGGCACTTCATAAAAATAATTTCACACAGACTTCTAAAGCAGCATAATGATTTAATCAAGTACAACAAAATAGAGAGAGCTTTGGTGATGAATGATAGATTAATTGTTTACTACAATACTAACTTCTAGCTAGAAATGACATCAAAAGCTGGTCAAATATGTATATATAAACACAAAATGACACCCAAGCAGTGCTTCAAGACACCATGTTCATTTTTTTTGTCAGAAATGGAATGCAAAGGATTGTAGGTATCAAAGGCAGCAAAGGACACATCTATGCATCACACACTAAATGGATAGTTCACCCAAAAATGAAAATTCAGTCCTCATTTACTTGTTCTAAACTTGCCTGACTTTCTTTTTGAAGAAAACTGTAAACCAGTAGCTATTGACTTCCATTGTATTTGTTTTTCCTACTATGAAAGTCAATGGTTACAGCTTTCTTCAGATGATCTTCCTAAAGCCCAGATCAGATCACACCATTTTGTCATGATTTTCTTGACGTAGGGTGTCGTGGGGAATCGCAAACGACATATGGGCGTCGTAACACAAGATTCAATCGTTTCTTATCGTGTAATGTGGTATAGTTCATGACAATTGATACCATGTCTGCGATGCCTCGTGACACCATAGCAGAAAGTCTAGCATGTTTAATTTTTCCCCGATCTTCAAAACGTGTTCCGTCTCTGGACAACAGGAGCACATAATTTCTCAGTTATATCAGCGGGTGCTGCCGTTAATCCATGGGCCAGGTAATCAAAAAGTAGGCTGCATATTTACTTATGGGTGTGTCACAGTTGGATAAGATTGGTTATGGTTATGCAAATAAGCATTAATATAATTGGGCATGCAAACTTTAACAACTTTATCTAAAATATTAAAGTGTTTTAAGCAATTTTATTTGACAGACTGGAACAAATATGCAGACATCTCCATTCTTACAACGACTTTCTGAGGTCTGACTTACTCTCAGCCTTCTGACCGAGTTTGTTCTTCCGAGATAATCTAAGTACATGTTCAGTGCTGCGAATACATTGTAAAAGCCTGTCTTGCTTATTCAAATTACTTGATCAAACCAATTAGATTGAATCTCACCAGCAATGGATGATTTTGTCATTCATTCATTCATTCATTCATTCAATTTCTTGTCAGCTTAGTCCCTTTATTAATCTGGGGTCGCCACAGCGGAATAACCGCCAACTTATCCAGCATTTTGTTTTACGCAGCGGATGCCCTTCCAGCCGCAACCCATTTCTGGAAAACATCCACACACTCTCATTCACACACATACACTACGGAAAATTTAGCGTACCCAATTCACCAAGACTTTGGACTTGTAGGGGAAACCGGAGCACCCAGAGGAAACCCACCCGAACACGGGGAAAACAAGCAAACTCCACACAGAAAAGCCAACTGACCCAGATGAGACTTGAACCAGCAACCTTCTTGCTGTGAGGCAACAGCACTACCTACTGCACCACCGTGTCGCCCTGATTTTGTCATTAAAAATGAAAACAGTTTAATATACAGTAGGCTTCTCTGAAACTGTGAATATTTGACTTTAATTTTATTTAGGCTAGATATTGTTTTATTTAACAAACCAGTTTGTGCTTTGGTGCTGAAACATATAGCAGACTGGTTTTGAAGCACTTCAACTCAGATGTTATTCGTTAATCTTGTTTATTTAGTAAATAACTGAGTAACAAATATACATAAAAAATTAAGATACAAATTATACCAAACAAATTTCGTTTCAAAAAGATATTTTTTCCAAGAAAAATATACTAATTATTTTATTATTTGTGCCCGTCCACTACTCAACTGTGCGGGTGGATGATTTGTTTCGCTCCGTGGAAAATAAAGACTTAATTAATGGTTCGCTGTAATTGTTGCATCACAAACCTGCAATTTTTTTTAAATGTCATTATTTTGTCTTGAGCCTCTAATTTTTCCTTGGTGCTGATGTGCTTTCACTGTCTCACTCGTAGCAAGTTCAGGCGAGGGAGTGTTTAATAAGCAACCCATGGCTGGAAAACATGCATATAGATTTAAAAGAAAATATTTTTAATATTAAAAAGGAAATATTATGATTTGATCCTACCAATGTCATAATGAATGCCCTTAAATAATGTAGTCTAGTTGTCACCTAGCATCAGTGTTTATTGTAATTAACTAGATAAAAATAAAACACTGAAATCAAAATAAGAAATATTGTTATAACACTAAAATAACACTAGTCGTAGATGTCACCGGATGACTGATCGTGAAGGAATGGGTAGTCTGGCACATTTGTTACCCACGACAAGTCAAGATTTTATCAAGAAAAAAAAATCCTATAATCTGACATAGTGACTTTCGTAACCGATAATAATAATGTGTGATCTGACCAGGGCTTTAGTGTTGAACAGAAAAAAGAAACTCATAAAGGTTCGGAACCACATGAGGAAGGGTAAATAGTAAGTCAATTTTCATTTTTAGGTGAACTGTCCCTTTAAGCTTTCGAATACAACCAATATTTGGTGACATAACCCTGATTTTTAAATCACAGTAAATTAAAACATTTCTTATTCTGACCAACTGTCATAATCTGTGAAAAGAAAATTGTCTAATTTACAATGTTTTCATTTTAAATTTTGAAGAAATTTGACCAGATGTATATATATACCATATATATATATATATATATATATATTTATATATTAAAATAGATATATATATATATATATATATATATATACACACACAACAGTTATTACAGTAGCAAAACTGTACCAGTGCATTCCCCTTTCTGCCAAAACATTTGTACGTCTTCAAAAACGTGTATCGAGTTTCATTTTAGCTGGTCTCTGTCAAATGAAACTGAACACTTCCTTGCGGTAGCACTGAAGTCGGATCAGTGATGGTGCAATGCAGAGGTGCTCGTTTTGGATGGACGCAAACACACACAGTTGTTGTGTCACTCACCAGGCTGCTCTCTCTGTTTGCTGCTGCGCTGAGCCCGCGCATACAGCACCACCTGCTGGACAATCTCTAGCTGCTCATCCACTCGGGGGAAGTGGAAATCTGTGCACTCCTGAGACACGGTTGCAAAGTCTGTGGAAGCCACAGGAACAGTTGAATATGTTGTGTATGTTGGATGCTAAGATTTGGTGATCATTGCATTAAAATTTGAATAACCAGAATTGATACCTCTCTTGATGCCGCTGTATGAGTTGACTCTGTTATCGACCAGCAGCACAAGTCCGCAAAGAGATGTGGAGTAGAGTGAAAGTGCAGTTTGCAGTCGTCTTAACTTCACCCCGCTACTGCTGTGACGCCGGTGCTTGCAGAAGTCCAGAACATCAGATCGAAGCAGACGAAGATTGTGCATGGTCTTCAGCTGAGCCCCTGAATGACATAAACATCACAGTTGTAAATTTGTTTATATGTAAATAAATATTCATGATTTGATGAACAGATAATATTTCACATATATTCTACTTTACATTAAAAGCTTTGAGTTTGTTTCTCAGCAAGGCTGTATTTACTTGATTCATTTTGATTGGATTAATAACGTGGTTATATTTCTGTACAATCTTAGATTTTCTATTTTAATATATTTTAAAATGTGTTTTAAAAATGGGTCACACTTTACAGTAAACATTCGATAGTTGTACAGCATTTATTAATTATAGTTCAACATTTACTAATGCATTATTAAAAGAAAAATTATTGCTTGTTAATATTAGTTAACATGAACTAAGAAAAACCAACTTTATTTCCATTAGCTAACATTAGTAACTCGAAATTAACCTGTTAGTTAAGCTATAAAGCAC
The DNA here is from genome assembly GCA_903798035.1 of Danio albolineatus. Lineage (NCBI taxonomy): Eukaryota > Metazoa > Chordata > Actinopteri > Cypriniformes > Danionidae > Danio > Danio albolineatus. The sequence goes on from CAIGQQ010038113.1 coordinate 2,066,127, forward strand.
TAATAATAGTTTAATAGTACTGTTAAATGCAATCTTCTGCAAATCTCTTTTATCATTATTTACAAATGTAGACAGTGCTTATGCGCTTGTTTTATTTTTCATAACAACCAAATAAAGGGAAATATAAATAATAGAATAATAGAAAGATAATTTAATTTAAGATGTTTAGAAAATAAATACCCAGCTGTTTAAAAATAATGTATCCAATAAAATGATGACAGAACCAATAAAACATACAAAAAAGGCAATAAAATGTGATTTCCACCCTAATCTAATTTATGTGCAGAGTTCCCAAAAATTACATGAATGTCACTGTACTAGATTGGACATTATAGATGTTTAAACTCAAAGTCAAAATTGCACATTATGAACAAACCTTTCTTTTCTTTCTAGACAGACTGAAAACACATTGGAAGTGGGCGTAAATTACCGCACCGGTTTGTTCTATGTGGGTATTTTTATGTATCGTTTTGTAGCTCCCCGCATCTCCAAGGAAACGCCATACCTAAGTGGATGGTGAAGCTCTCCTCCAGCTGTCGCTGCTCCTCGAAGAGCCGATCCGCCGCTTCTCCAGCTTCCCCAAGCTGACCCGGCTGCACCTTGATCTCCTCGCTGAAACACACATAACAGGCTCAACTTCTGAAGCTCCATGCCGGCCGTCAGTCACAATGATAAATATTGTTGTTTTGCCACGGCTGGAGTGTTAAAACTATTTACTCGAGTGCTGCAGAGTGTCAAGTTGTCAAAGAGGGGATGTCTGAAACTAGAACATTTGAATTAGAAATACCAATAGACATTGTCAATAATCCTTAAAATTAATCTGATGGTTGATTAAAGGGTTAGTTCACAAAAAAATTTTATTCCTTTTTAAATTATTCACACTTATGTCATTTCAATCCATTGAGTGCTTACTGTTATTTTTTTTCATCTTTGGAAGTTCATAAAAGAACCAAAAATATTGACAAAACATTCTATCAGATTTTTTTATTATTATTATCTGTTTTATTTTCTCAAAAGGTTTTACTCTTACATAAGGTACGTCAAAGATCACACATCTGAATATACTCACAAATATAAGCACAAATTCTGTACATACATTTTCTTTCGGCAATATATGCTTTTTCATTTTGTGCGTATGTACACTAATGTTATACATAATAAAAAATATAAATAAATATATATTTTTTAAATAAATAAAATAAGAAAAAACGGGGGGAACTAAGTCAAAACAAATAAATAAACAAGTAAAATAAGATATACACATCAGCAACAAACCTATTTACCTGTAGGGAACGATCCTTCCGATTTTAGGTTAACAGAAAAGTTCAGGTCTATGGTATGTTGCATAGTTGGTCCATTTTTCCCAGAATGAAATAAATTATTATATTTTTTGATTTCAGTGGTTCAATTATAATCATATGAAGCTCCAAGAACACATTTGTGCACCAAAAAACCCTGTAATTATTACATAACGCTACTGCCCATAGTAAGTGCGAGCCCTGATGAGGTTTTTGGTTCCTTTTCTGGACTTTTCTTGTCAGAGAGCTCTTAGATTTTGTCCAAAATATCGTATTTTGTGTTACAAAGATGAACGTAGGTCTCAGGGGATTGGAACAACATGAGGGAGAGTAATTGCTGACAGATTTTATTTCTTTTTTGGTGAAGTAACACCAACAACCAAACTAACACTAAGTATGCATGGGATTAGCGTGTATATACGTAGTATTAAGTCTTATATGCAAAATGTACAGCGGATGCAAGAGAATAATTAAGCAATTAAAAATGTGTGTTTATGAAAAACAGTCTACTATTTTGCTTTGGGAAAAAAAAGAGCAGGGTATCAGTTTACTGTCTGAAGTTGTCTGAAGTTACAGTGTCCACTGTGGACATAATTATGACTTTGATAATTACCTGACTAGGATGTCATCTAACTCAACTGATATGCTTAGCTCATGAATATGTAAAAATAAATAAATAAATTATATGTTGTAGTCATACATGAGTAAATGTTGGCCTTTTCACTTTTCCCAGATTTTCCTTAAAATGCGCAATATCTTCTGCACATTTGGTAAGAAAATAAAACACAGTAAAACAAAAACTATTTGCTAAGATAGACAAACATGCATCAGTTGCGAGTGTGAGATGACACTACTGGCACATACAGTATATAAGTCTTTTAATCATTAAATGGTTCTATAAAATTATTAACTGATTTATTTTAAAATCCTACTGGTCTTTTATTTATAAAGTTTTCTTTTCGGTAAGGATGCTCGCATTTTTGACCCTTTGCATTTGCATTTGCATACCATTTGCAACTTGTAAATAGGCAAGGGCCGGTATAAGATTCTAGCGGTACGATAACCTTGGATAAAAATACCATGGTTTCATGGTATGGCGGTATTGTGATTACTGCTCTAAAATATATTCTTTTTAAATGTCTGGCTAAAAAAACAAAACCTTTTCCCCCCCATGAACACAATATATTTTATTTTGAGAAACATTTAAAGTATTTTGGAGCAGTATGTCAGGCTAAATAATTTGAGTCATTGACTTCTGCGGCCTTCATTTGTTTCAAAAACACAGATGTCTTTACAATTTACACCTAAAAAAACAAAACAAAAAAAATTTAAATAAAAAAATCTTACTCATATCTTAGGAACGGTATTACAGAAAATTTTGGCGGTATGAAAACCTTGACTTTTCCAAACCACGGTATACCTTGAAAAAGGTTATCGTCCCATGCCTACTTGTAAATCAAAGTAGACAAATCCTGTATTATTAATCTCTGCAATTAATCAATTAATTGCTCATTGACTTAAACAGTGATCAATTAAGTGAATCTGCTGAACTCAATTTAACTCATTTGAATGAAACCAAATCACATCGTCTCACTTTATTGTGCTATTATTGGGGTTCTGCAGATCCCGGTGGAGCTTCATCACCCATTCCTGGTACTCTTGTTTCTGGATACCTGTGACTTGCTTCAGTTCACTGGCCCACTTACTCTCCAGCACCTTTCCATCACAAAAGGATTCTTTTAGATGTTATGCATTATTATAATTCGCTCATTCTGGCTCTCTGATTGAACCTACTTGCTGTGCTTCGAAGTGTTGGGCAGCCACAGTATTCACATCCTGATCACACAGGGTCTTTCCCAACTCCTGCATGACTTTATTCATCTCAACAGCCTGCCTGTAAGGACAAATTCAAGTGTTCTAAATGTGGTGATATTTTTGGTAATTTTTTTCACTCAGAAGCTTGAATGATACAACATTTAAACATAGAATGAACTAGCTGTGGACACTCACTTCCTTGACAGAGGTAAATGTGATGTAAATTTTGTTTTGTTAATAAAAAATCTTCTATAGATTAATATGCGTCTTCTAAAAATCTTGGGTTTTGAATTGATTAAATAAGTCATGCACTATAAATTACCACCTAGACCACATTTATAAATAAATAAAAGTTATTAGTTCATTTAAATCAATAAACATTATCATATATTATCATAAATTATTTTGTAAGATTTTAAATGTTACAAAGTATTTCTATTTCAAATAAAAACAGCTCTTTTCAACATAAAATTCATCAAAAACATAGAAAATGTACAATCTTTAGATTTTAATACCATATAAAAATTATTAAAATGCCTTAGAAGTATTTAATTGTTAATTAATGTCCATACCTAGTTAATTAACATAAACAAACATTATACAGTGTTACCAAAAAAGCTACAAATTTTTTTTTATTTAAACACTACATAAATTTACCTTACTACATGCTAATTTATTACGGACTACTTAATATAGAAACATCGTGCGTTAATCTTGGTAGTTCATTGTTTTGAATTGCACTGCCTGGAATTTTCCCACAAATAACAGCATTTCATTTCATAGTAGCTTCCTCCACAAACCTCTCCTGAAGCTTCTTGAGCTCCATGTCTCTTTCGCTGATGAGCTCGGAGACACTGACGAAGTAACTGTGCTCCAGGTTGAGAAGCGTCTCGGAGGCTGGAGAGTGGATCAGTTCATGATAGACACTTGCAAAATCCTCATCCCAGCTGGCTTCTTCGGGACGGGCATGTTCCAGTGTCGTCTACACAGAAGTGATATAAGAATAAGAATTGAACTCATTCTGTACCAACTGATCCATTAATAGAACTGAATTAGAATAACTTAGAGGTGTCGTTATAAGATCACACACTTGTTTCAAACACACATGAAGTCCTATAAGCAAACAAAAACATTTTTATGTACAAAAATCACAGCAAACATTCCGACTGTGCTTGATCTAGAAAGAGCAGCTGAATCAAACACCATCAGATTTTAGTCTTTTGAACAACAATGTATGGACAAATTAATTGTTATTATTAAAGTCCGCTTGATTAGAAAGTTGCTGAGACTTTTATTTTAGTATGTTGATAAACTACTAACTTAAACAGACTACTGAGGAGGGGGTGGGGCTTTCTTTTAGTGCGTCATTCTCTTGTAGAAAACTAACGATAAGACGGGGTGGCTTTGAACATTGTAGCTGAGGACATCAAAATGACATCAATAGAGAAGGACCACCACTCCAAATGTGGAAACAAACGATCAGATACTGATTGAGGATTACAAAAGAAAAGTTATTTTGCAGTGGAATAACTTGCATGGATTAATTGCTCACCTAAAGAATAACAATGAGTGCTAGCAAAAAAAACATTGTCAATTTGGATTTTTACAGGACTTAATAGTTAATAGTTCAGATAGAAACACTGACGTCTACAATAGCGGTTGAAATAGTTAATCAGTTTTTGAAAGTAACTCGAGTATTTAAATAAAGATTGTGTATATAACATTGTTACAGCATGATGTGGCGACAGGTGACTCTTACATTAACCAAGTAATTAAATAAGTGAGGTCAATATGAATGAGTCACTGAATCTGTGAAAATGAAAGATATTTTAAATAAACTAATAAAAAATTTAGTAAAAAATCCAGTATATTGATTATTTACTGTAGTTCAGTTATCTATTTAGAAATATGGGAGAATTGTGTTAGAAAAAATAAGAATAAGTTGAAATTATTCTAAATGTATCCATTATCAGCAAGTATATTGTGCAAATTGTATAAATGTTAACTAAAAGGAGAATAAATAAATAAACTGTAAATAAATTCCATTCTTCCCAATGTAAAAATTGATAATCATACGTCTTTATACATTTTACACTATGACAAGTTTATATAAAATATCAATAATATAAATATAAATACTTTGCATGAGAGGTTTTCTGGTGTGGTTCATGAGTAACTGCTGATTTTAAATTCATAAAATCTCTATAAAAAGATGTTAATGCAGTAGAGCAATTGGTTTTCACCAAAACAGCGAAACCCTTTTCGCGAAAAGTTTTTTTGCTTAAGCTTGTATTTTACAGTACTGTAAAAATACTCAAAAATGCCTGTCAATATTTTTTAAATTTTTTATTTTATTTGCCAAAGTCACACAAGTGGCAATTTCACATCTGTCACATCTATAACGCAGAGATGTCACATCCATAACGAAGCTTTTTCCTTATAATTGCAAAATCACAGAATAAAAATCTATAAAATTTATTCTATAGTGAGCCATCTCTAATCCTTTTGATTAACATTGTTTCTTTTGGGTTGTGCAGTTTTGTTACATGATCTAATGTTCTCTCCTCACCTTTCCGTTTTTATTTGCTGTCTGCTGTTCTCCTAAAATCTAGGTATTCCGATTGGCTTGAGGAGTTCTCACGAGTGAGTCAGAAGAGGATGGGGGTCAATTAAGCGCTCCAGTAATGACTCGGACCAGACGGACTGGGGGAATTCTTGTCTCTTCTTGTTGCTGCAGCGTCTGTCTATGTGACATTTGTACCTGTCTTGTTCTGGTTCGCTTTAAGTGTTTTTTTTTTGTTGTTGTTGTTATTTTTGAGTTTTGAGTTGTACATCTGTTCAGAACTTCTAGACTAAACCTGCTTAAATCTACTAAAAGGGAAGTGAAAGTGAAGTACAGTACGTCACGTGACACATTTTTACACACACGTAGTTGATTCTCTGTTAATTATATAGGTCAAAAGCGGCTGCTACTCTTGGTATGTTTTGTCCAGTGAGTGCAGTTTAGTAAGGGGCGTATGACGCCAATGATGTTTGTTTTCTTTCTTTTTTTTAATTATTTTTTCGGGGTTTTCACCTTTATAAGATAAGACAGTAGAGAGAATTGACAGGAAAGTAAGGGGAGCAGAGAGAAGGGAAGGATCGGCATAGGACCACAAGGTGAAATCGAACCCGGGTCGCCGCAAGCACCAAAGTGCATGTGTCGACGCCCTAACCACTACACCACTGGCGCTAATATTAATTTGAAATTTTCGCTTATTTTCCTTACCTCTATCAGGTTTGTTTCAGTCAATTTGTTTATTTCATTTTGCATTTATTGTACACATTTGTAAATATATTTTGGTGATTAAATATTCTTTATCTTTATTGTAAATAAAGCAAACCACTTTTTGCCACGTCTGTTGTCAATGTCGATTCATAGCAGCTAACGCCTCAGGGGAATTCTTAAAATATTGGGTAGCCATAATTATGTTAAGCCCTTTTTCATCCTCCGAGCCACACGGGGAGTAACAAGTTTAATTCACAAAATTTCAACAAAGTATGTTGTATATTGCAAACTCACAGACTTTTTTGGTCATATCCAAAATATTATCCTCATTTTAATTTTTTTTTACAGATTGATATTTTTCTCATACCATAACTCTTTGGTGAGCTGTTTTGGAAAATACGAACAGGTGCTTCAATATAACATGAACATATACTTTCTCGGTGAAGTGTTTTTCTGCAAAAGTCACATCCACAATGCTGGAATTGCTCAGTAGTAACATGGTAATAATTTGGTACGAAATGTATTTATTGGTACATTCATACAGCAATAAAATAATGATTCTGTAAGCATTACATTTGCCCACATGCTTTGAATATGCAGAACGACCTGGAAGCTCAATTACCACCATAAATAAAAACATATGAATCTTTTTACGCAAACAACCAGGTGGTGGTTAAAAGGCCATTTGATGGGCTTGAAATAGACTGGAGAGCATCTATGTATATTTGTGTCTGGCTGCTGTAAAATGTTAATGGTTATGCCTGTGTGCGTAGCAGTGAGCCAACAGCGCTTCATAGAAAAGAAAAGGGAGGGGGCGGATTCTGCTGTCTTTTTATAAGTTTGCTGGAGCAAGTGGAAGCAGAATTTAAACTGCGATACTTTGAAGTGCATATGCAGATGGTCTGGTTGACCTTCTTGAATGTGGAATGATGACAGATATTCAGTTTCAAAAGAAGGATTTATTTATTTGTTGATAAAATTGTTATACTACCCTCCAAAACCTGGGAAAACTGTAACATTAGTGTAATATACGGTTATAAAACATTATTGCATTCTATGAATCAAAACATTTATTCTCATAATGTGGTTTCATTACACAGTGCTGTTACCTGGTGACCCAGCTGAGGACTATTTTGCTGTGAAATATCATTGCATCTAAACATTTTTGAACAAAATGCTAATGGTCTAATCCATTACAATGATTTATGCTAAGATAAAAGTCATTTAAACATTGTAATATATGATTATAAACATTTACTGCATTCTATAACTAAAAACATTCATTCTCCCCCATGTGGTTTTATTACACATTGACAATATCTAGGGGCCTACTATTATCAGTCACGGTGTAATATCATTGCATCAAAAGAGTTTTGAAATTTTCAGCAAGATGCTAATGCTCTAATCCAATTCAATGATTTCCGCTAAGCTAAGCTAAAAGACATTTAAACGTTGTAATATATGATTATAAAACATTATTGCATTCTATAACTTATAATCCCTCATGTTGTTTTATTACACAGCGATGTTACCTAGTGACCTAGCTGGGGACTATTATCAGGCATGACATGGTTTCCGTTACATTCATTCATTAATGGAGGGGCGCCACACCAAAATTCATTCCCGCCACGGCTACACCCCAGCTTCTCATTCCAAAAATTCAGTTGTTGTTGTTGTTGTTTTTATTAAATAGCGGGTTATAATCGCACCAAAACGTATTAAAAGGTAAGTGAATTAACTTTTCTGTAATCGTAGTAGTGCTGTGTGTTATTTATAACCCTTTAAGGGGACATGCTGACTGACAGGACTGTGTGATGCATAAGGCCAGAAAACACAACGTAGCTTTCAGTTATGATGGACACAGTTTCCATAATTATACTTTATAGATAAAGCTCTATGGTTTTGCATACAACGACTTTATCTTGCTGGAATTAATGGCCGTTTCACTTTACCTCAGGACACATCAATGCCGTTCTGTAGGTCTATTGGAGACATTGCATCGAAAGATTTTTTACATTTTTCAGCAAAATGCTAATGGTCTAATCCGATTCAATGATTTATGCTAAACTAAGCTAAAAGTCCTTAAATTATTGCAAATGTATGTCACTTAGCCAGGGGAAGAAAAATAAGATGATGTAGGAGGAATGCATTATTTAATTAAGACTATTCTCTTACCTCAGAATAGGCTTTGGCCCATGAGTTTGTAAGTTTGTTGATGTCGACCTCTCCAGAAGTGAGTTTCTGCAGGGCTGCTTCTGCCTCCCGGTCATAATCCGCCAAGGTTTCCCTCTCTATGAAACTACTGAGTCTGTTTTTTAAGTCTAAAAATGAATGCACAAAAGTACTGTGAGAAGGATGGTGTATTTATAAATATATATTCATTAATAAGAAATAACAGGTTGACTAATCATACTCATCCTCATTCAATGCTCACTTCACTTCATAAACATTAATAAATTACCAATTTCCACAAAACAGGGGATTCTATGAAGCAACATGATCCGGCCATGAAGATCATTGACATTTTCTTTGAGGGGAAACTGAAGCGGCACTTTGAGGACACAGTGATGTTTTCCTGCCTTGAACTCAAACACAAACTCTTTCTCAATTGTATTGGTTTTCCCTTTGTTTTTCCTCATTTTCGACTGCATAGAGGAGACAGACATAAAACATATTAGATTTTAGCCCAAACAAGATATACAGAGGTAATTAAAGATAATGGTTTAATTAGGAATATACATGCTGATGCTGCCTAGGTAGGGTGCTTCGTAGGATTAGAGATACAGGATACTGCAGTTATGTTTTGGAATATATGAACATCTTGCTTAATTTAGACGTATTGTAAAATATCAGAACGAATCTTTTCTCGTTAAAACATAAATAATATATAGATCTAACGAGCTAATAAACATTTGAACGTTATTTTAGCTAACAACAGCTCTTCTCACTTGAATGAATTCAATGCTAGGAAACGAGTTCGCGTTAACTAGACGAAACAACCCCATGCTAACTCAAATGTGTTATGAAATTATGTGTTGTATAAATGTTATTCGTTATTTCTAAATTTTTTATTGAGTATATTTTCCGTTATTGTTGGCTAAAAAGACACTTCCTGCTTACCTCCACTTGTTTTCACAGTTTGCTGTCAGCTGATCGGCTAGTTTGCGGTTAGCAACGGCAGATTCCACACAAAATGACAACAGGAGTTTGTCATGGGTTTGTCGTAGCGTGCCAATAATTTTATTCCTTACTTTATATATATATTCACAATAATAGGTTTTTATTATTTAAGATACAACACAGACGGAAAGTAGCTAAATACTCATGTTGAAAGTGTTTTATTTGTCATAGGTTTTTCAGCCCACCCAAACCTGCAAAAAAAGTAAATAAATAAATAAATGCATAAGTATATATATATATATAAATATATAAAAAAGATTAATAAATACATGTAGCAATAGAAAAATAAATAAAGTAATATATGCCTTAATTAATAGATAAATAGCGCGTTAATTAACTAAATAATTAAATAATATAAATACTATTAATATGAATGAATAAATGCAGAAATGGGCGCCACAGTGGCGTAGTGAGTAGCACGTTCGCCTCACAGCAAGAAGGTCGCTGGTTCAAGCCTCGGCTGGGTCAGTTGGCATTTCTGTGTGGAGTTTGCATGTTCTCCCCGTGGTTGCATGGGTTTCCTCCGGGTGCTCTGGTTTCCCCCACAAGTCCAAAGATATGCGGTAGGCCTACAGGTGAATTGGGTAGGCTAAATTGTCCATGGTGTATGTGTGTGAATGTGTGTGTATGGATGTTTCCCAGAGATGGGTTGTGGCTGGAAGGACATCCGCTGCGTAAAACAAATGCTGGAAAAGTTGGCAGTTCATTCCGCTGTGGCGACCCCGGATTAATAAAGGGACTAAGCCGAAAAGAAAATGAATGAATAAATGCAGAAATATATATAAATGTGTAAATTAATAGATAAATAAATTAAGCAACATAAAAATAAAGTTATTAGACTAAAGTAAAAAAGACAAAGCCGAAAATGAATGAATATTATTATTATATTATATTATATTATATTATATTATATTATATTATATCATTCATTCATTTTCTTTTTGGCTTAGTCCCTTTATTAATCCGGGCTCGCCACAGCGGAACAACCGCCAACTTATCCAGCATATTTTTTACGCAGCGGATGCCGTTCCAGCCACAACCCATCTCTGGGAAACACACTCACTTAAAATAGATGGGTTAATAATAACCCAACAGATAACCCATAGATGGGTTATTTTGGCACCGACCTTCTGTTGGGTTATTTTAACCCAATCCATTGGGTTATTAAGGTTAACCCAACTATTTGGGTTACAAAAATAACTAATTTGTTGGGTTATTTTGACAAGTGGCTTAACCACTATATAATAATAATAAATTATTATTATTTTATTATTATAATAGTAGTTGTCATCTTTATATGTAAATACAAAAACACAGCTTTTAATACATTGGCAATACTTTATTTAAATCCATGAATTTAGTGCCACTCCTCCCACAATAACAACCAGCTGAGAGCAGTTTAGATCATCCCCAAGCAGCAGGACGAAAGGGTTTTGTCTTTGTTTTGCTTCTCCTCTAAATACTGAATGAAATACAAGTATACACACATGAATTAGATAATGTCCAAATTTTATTGTCATAAATATTGCACCTAGAGGTTGCAAATCAACAAATTCTTGTTCTGCCTCCTGGTATGAGGGTCGCACAATCTGTATGGCAGTGGAGAAAGGACAGCTGGCAGAGTTGTTAAAGCACCATCTCCAAAGCGGGATCTCCAAGGCTGTCTTTAGATCAAACAGAAAAAACACAATAATTAAACTCAAAACAAGCCTCTTATATCAAAGGTGAAATGCTACAAATTGGGATTAAAACAGAGCTGTTATACAGGATATTCTCACCAGATGAAATGTTTGCTTGAACTGGTAGATCCAAGGTTCTCTTCTCTTTTTTTGCAATATGAGAGACTCCGCAGTGATGCATCTCCTCAAAACTTTATCTTTGATGTGTGGGTATAAAATACCCATCCTCAGCAATCTAAAAATAAATAAACAAAAACAGCACTTAAATCCATGCCACACAAACAGTACACTGCATTTATTAAAAGGGATATTTTACACAAAAATGGAAATTCTGTCATCATTAATTCACCCTCCCTTTGTTCTAAATCTCTCCTCAGGTGAACAAAAAACATGATATTTTGAACAATATAGGTAACTAAACCATTCTTGGTCCACAGTGGGAAACACCCATACACTCACTCACACTTGTACACTACGGTCAATTTAGTTTATTAAATTTACCTATACTGAATGTGTTTGGACTGTGGGGGACATGCAAACTCCACACAGCAATGCCAACTGACCCAGCTCCAGGACATGATGGATTCACCTCTGCTGTTCCTACTCCTCCATTTACCAAATTATGTTTGCTTCAACCTTAAAAAGAAATTTTAAATTGTAAATTTGCACTTGTATGCAGGACCAAACAACAACAAAAATCGTGTACTTACCCAGTTTAGCAATGGAGAAATGATAACTGGAAGGCTGCAAGTGGTTATCTCCTAGGGTCTCTTAAACAGACAGAGAGAGAGAGAAAAAAAAACTATGAAAATGTGCACTTTTAGCTGCAGGATTAGTCTTAAGGTGCTCAAGAGTTCTTAAGGTGCATCACATTTGCAAATTTGGTGGGCAAATAAGGTCCATTTTACATGGTCAATTGTGCACTGATGTTCATCAGTGTGCTTAATTCACATGCCCAGAAACTTGCAAAAGAGAGAAACTCCTGATCACAGATTTCTACTGTAATAACTGGAACCTGTCAGTAAACTGCCATAACACAATGATTAATATAAATAGTTTAATGTCTGTAATATCTCAATTTATTTGGTCAACTGTTCCAGGAGTTCAGAAATTTCTGAACTGTGCTTAGACTCTATCAGTCATCTGTACTTACCTGTGGCCTCATGCCTGATACAGAGTCTAATACCAAATTCACACTCAAATAAGGCACAGAAGCATTTCTGAAAGAGGCATTTGTGTCTTTACACACTGCCAGTGCTGTTCAGAGATGTATACATACATTTACAGAAGAATTACAAATGTATAATTTGATTTTAAGAAATATGGTGACATAAAGACACCTTTACAATACACAATATTGCTTAAGTGTGTGTATCGGTGCATTTTTACATCATGTTAATATTACAAAATACAGAGCTGTTATTTTCTCACCTCTCAACAAGATTATCAAGGAGGTCCAAAGCTCGCTCAGTCCAGCGCAACCTACAGTGAACAAACAAAAAGAAAAGGATTAAACCCCAAATTAACGTGAGCTGACAGACAACAATTGTTAGTTTAGTGGTCACAGCATCACTAAAATCTCACCTGAATTGAAAACGGTGCAAGGACAATGCATGTTTAAGGGCTTGTATTATTATTATACAAAGCTAACAGATGTTACAATTATATATATATATATATATATATATATATATATATGCTTATATTTAATTGTTGTATGACATATTTAACATATTTAACTGATAAAACATTTCTATTAGCATCTAACATTATCAGGGTGTGGTTTCCATTCCTGTAGATGTGGGGAAAATGCCATTTTCAGGGCCTTTAATATAGTACAGACAAACTGTAATAACATTTAACTGTCATTAGTTGATAATCAAGTACCTTGAAATGTACAACGAATCCTCTTCTGATTAAATATGACATGGCAAGCTTCTGCTCTGCTCTTCTTCTTGGCTACAGAATGAAACGTTGCGATCCATTTAGCGCCCTCTAGCGGCGAGTAATAACCAATAATATAATGCTCCGATTCCGTACTTCTTGGCAAAACCAGCAACTTCCTGAATAAAATGTATCATATTTATGTGACTATATTAGCATTTAGATGTTACAATATAGTTTCCTAGCGAAAGGACAATGTTTTTAATAAAAAAACAACATACCTTAAGCAAAAGACGCGTCTCCGGGTTGATTGTCTCCGCTGGGTCTTAAAGGCAAGAATGACGGCCGAAAATGTCAAATATGTGTGTTAGTTTCTCCAAACAACTGTAGTTTCTCCAACAATAAACCCGTGAGGAAGAGAAAGCGTTTTTATCCGCAGATAGACCGGAGATAGACCGCAGATAGACCGGCTATGAAGCGCGCGTTTGCCTCATCACTAATTACGAGTCCAGGTGAAACAGATAATAAAAAAAAAACACGCACGGCACGGTTGAGAGGCACTTTGATAAAGAAAAAACAAACAATATTACTGCGTTATAGAGCTTAAATACACTTTATAACGCAAAACAACATCACGCACGCATAGCTGTTCTGTGTCAGTTACATCAGTTGACTGTTGAATTAAAAAATCTTAACCCAACTGGTTGAGTTATAAAATAAATAACCCAATAAAAGGTTAAAATAACCCAACAAAGCATTAAATATTTTTAACTCAACTATTGGGTTACATTAATAACCCAACGTTTTTTAGATACACACTCATTCACACTCATACACTACGGACAATTTAGCCTACCCAATTCACCTGTACCACATGTCTTTGGACTTGTGAGGGAAACCAGAGCACCTGGAGGAAACCCACGCAACCACGGGGAGAACATGCAAACTCCACACAGAAATGCCAACTGACCCAGCCAGGGCTCGAACCAGCGACCTTCTTGCTGTGAGGCGAACGTGCTACTCACTACGCCACCGTGGCGCCCATATTATATTAAATTATATTATATTATATTATATTATATTATTATATTATATTATATTATATTATATTATATTATATTATATTATA
>CAIGQQ010038113.1:2083311-2131223 GCA_903798035.1 Danio albolineatus
TATTATTATTATTATTATTATTATTATTATTATTATTATTATTATTAGCAATGACTTTCTGAGTCCAGCATCCTGTGGGGTTTGGATTTCTGATCCAATGGAAAACTCATAAAGCAGCTATGAAACTGTATGTGCTGTGTTATAACCCCCTGTGGATCTGTTTTGAAAATACTGCCATTAATTTTGTTTAATGATGACAGTTTGGTGACATTTGTCCCCGGATCATTGCACTGTACCTGTAAAACATGGACACAGAGTGTAATGTACAGAGAATAACGTACGCCTGTTTCCAAATACAACTGCCTGATCAGCACTGCCATTTTTATTTAAAGGGATAGTTCATCATTTATGCATCTAAATGCCATTCAAAGTGAATTAATCCTGTTCTGTTCACTTTATGAAAGAGACAAGCGTATTCAACAACCAAATTAACTGATGAAAAATGCAGGTAATCACATTTGCATTTATTTAAAAATTCTACGCAGACCACTCAAAAATGACAAAACAATGGCGTGTTTTTTTGGGACAACTTAATTGTTTTACGCTGAATCCACTTAAATTTGTAAAAACGATTTAATTTACCTTAATCGATTTGTGTTGGGACAACTTGACGTAATTGTCTGGAACCCCACATTTTTTATACAGAACTGAAAATCTAGACTGTAAAAAAATGCTGTGTTCCACACAATCAATTTGTGTTGGGACAACATGAAATTTAGTTAACTCATTAGTTTGGAATTAACAATTAAGTTGTCATGAAAAAAACGAAAAATAGTTTCAGCTCATATTAAATAAGTAGTTTGAATGTCATTTTAGATTGAATGACATATTTAAACAGGTATCAGATTTGTGCAAATAATTACAGGGAATATGGTACATCTTGACTCATTAGTGTTGGCAGATCTTGTAAAAAAGAGAGCAAATAAGAACAAGCCCCTATTTTAATAAACTTAAAACTCAAACACTGAAAAAAAATAAAAAGTGACATATCTGAGGAATGTCTGTGTAAAAACTACAATAAAAATGTATTAAGGAAACAGACACTTTTAAAGACTAATAAAAATGACTAGACATTCTACTAAAAGTTGTAAGTTAACTACAAGTTCCTGCAGAGTTTTATTTTAGTACAATGAAGTATTTCCCATTGAAACGGAATATTGAGTAAGGGGTGTGGCTTTATTTTTGCACTCCTCCTATCATCTTTCACTGACAGCTAACTAATGGTTGGCGTGTGGCTGAGCATATTTCACACAAGCCGTCAAACTGATTATCAGAGAAGGACTGCCATTTCAGCAAATGGTCAGACTTTGATTGAAGATTACCAAAACAAATTATTTGTTTATGGGCGGCATGTTGGCGAAGTAGGTAGTGCTGTCGCCTCACAGAAAGAAGGTCGCTGGTTCAAGCCTCGGCTGGGTCAGTTGGCATTTCTGTGTGAGGTTTGCATGTTCTTCCCGTGGTCGCGTGGGTTTCCTCTGGGTGCTCCGGTTTCCCCCACAGTCCAAAGATATGCGGTACAGGTGAATTGGGTAAGTTAAATTGTCTGTAGTGTATGTGTGTGAATGAGAATGTATGGATGTTTCCCAGAGATGGGTTGCAGCTGGAAGGGCATCCGCTGTGTAAAACAAATGCTGGATAAGTTGGCGGTTCATTCCACTGTGGCGACCCCGGATAAATAAAGGGACTAAGCCGAAAAGTAGATGAATGAATGAAGGACTATTTGTTTATCATGTTTATCTAAAGTTAAGACTAACATTATGCGCAGGCAAAATAGACGTTGTAAAATTTTATTTCATTTAAATTTTAACTTTGTTCATAAGCATTTCAAAATATTAATTCAAACTATTCGTTTTAAAATTACCTACATAAATTAAATCTGCAATACAATTTTTGCTTATAAAATGTTCATGTTATATCCATTCCACTATAATACTTCTGGTTTGGTAATGTGGTGGTGAAGACGCACATTGTCTAACCTCTGCAATATTACAGTCCATGTAATTTCTCCACAATACACCCTATTTTACCAGTATATCCAATTCGATATTCCACTCTTTTTATTTAAAGTACACATCTTTCAACTCTCCACTTAAAATGAGCAGATCTATGAGGACAGGTGACAAACAGCAGGCTCAAGATCAACATTCTCATTCTTGTCAAGAAAGCAGCAAAATGGCAGATAATAAACTCACTATAATATTTAATTTTAATATTATAAATTACTGTTTTAAAATGGGGTGGCATGGTGGCTCAGTGGTTAGCACTGTCGCCTCCCAGCAAGAAGGTCACTGGTTCGAGTCCCAGCTAGGCCAGTTGGCATTTCTGTGTAGAGTTTGCATGTTCTTCCCGTGTTTGTGTGGGTTTCCTCCGAGTGCTCCGGTTTCCCCTACAGTCCAAAGACATGCGCTATAGGTGAATTGAATACTAAATTGGCCGAAGTGTATGATTGTGAGAATGAGTGTATGGATGTTTCCCAGTACTGGGTTGTGGCTGGAACGGCATCCGCTTCTTAAAACATATGCTGGAATAGTTGGTGGTTCATTCCCCTGATGTGGCAACCTCTGAAATAGAGACTAAGCCAAAGCAAAATGAATGAATGAATGTTTTGAAATGTGTACATTCTTAAATTATTTAAATGTTCTGGATAGAACCAGATATGCTAATGAAGACTGGATTATTGTTTTATTTTGGGAGAGAAAATACTTGGGGGGAAAAACAATCCTTTATTCCTCATCCTTTTGAATACATTCTCATCTTGAGTGACTGTTGCTTTCTCTGCTTACTGTGTGAGGAGAATCTGGCAATGAATTGCTTAACAGTAGTCATGGATTTACTGATTTATTGTTTAATGTGTCAGTAAAACAAGTGGTAAGATGATGTGCATCTTCGCTTTCAATGCAAACAAGTCTCTAATGGCGGATCACATGAATACGTCAGCTGGCGGAAAAATAGGCACATTTCTTTTAGCGAAGACGCTCGTTTCAATCAGAGTGAGAGGCAGTAAAGACCTTGAGGCGAGTCTCTGAGAGAAAGCCCACTTCTGCTCAACAAGTCACACTGCCATGGAAACAGCTTGCCGCTTTGGACTGGTGCTGGGTTCAATTCTTCTAGTGGAGGTGTTGTGTTCCCACCATTCCTTTGACTGCTGGTGAGATTTACTGAATGTGGCGCGGTGCTATCCTTAGCTCCAGTTTGTGTAAGGAACATACCGTCCATCTGCACTTACTGCTACATATTTTCTAATTTAAGCATGGGGAGATTTCTGTTGCACTGTTAATAAAAGACTGTGAAAATCAGTTTTGTACATATTGTACGATTCTGTGGAGATCAGGCTTTGACAACACTTATTAATACTTGATTTATTTTTAGATCATTTAACGTTTGTGGCTGGAGGAGTATCCGCCACATAAAAAAGTATGCTAGAGGAACTGGCAGTTCATTCCGCTGTGGCAACCCCTGATAAATCAAGGGATTGTAGTTGTGGCTATACAATGTTTGCCAAACAGTCTTAAAGGGATAGTTACAATACAAAACAATAAAATAGTTATTTATAAAGCACATTTAAAAACAACAGAAGCTGACTATTATACTGTACATAGGAGTACTAAAGACATTCATTCATTCATTCATTTTCTTGTCGGCTTAGTCCCTTTATTAATCTGGGGTCGCCACAGCGGAATGAACCGCCAACTTATCCAGCATTTGTTTTACGCAGCGGATGCCCTTCCAGCTGCAACCCATCTCTGGGAAACATCCATACACACTCATTCACACTCATACACTACGAACAATTTAGCCTTCCCCAATTCACCTGTACCGCATATCTTTGGACTTGTGGGGGAAACCGGAGCACCCGGAGGAAACCCACGCAACCACGGGGAGAACATGCAAACTCCACACAGAAATGCCAACTGACCCAGCCGAGGCTCGAACCAGCAACCTTCTTGCTGTGAGGCGAACATGCTACTCACTACACCACAGTGGCGCCAGTACTAAAGACAGAGAGGAAAAATGTAATGTAAATAATAGATTGCAAACGACAATAAGTAAATTGCAAATGACAATTTACTTTCCATTTACATTCCCTCAAGTGGTTCCAAACCTTTCTGAACGTCTCTCTCTTGTTGAACACTTAAGAAAATATTTTGAAGAAGGCTGAAATCCTGTAGTAACCATTGACCATCCATAGTAAGAAATACAAAGGAAAGACCATGGAAGTTGATGGTTACAGGTTTTCAACATTCTTCAAAACAGCTTCTTTTTTGTTAAACAGAAGAAGAAAATTGTACAGATTTGAAACAAGTAAAGGATTGGTAAATGATCACAAAAATGTCTGTTGGGTGAACTATCCCTTAAAATAAAATAAAATAAAATAAAATAAAATAAAATAAAATAAAATAAAATAAAATAAAATAAAATAAAATAAAATAAAATAAAATAAAATAAAATAAAATAAAATAAAATAAAATAACAAAACAAAATAAAACCTTGCAGAAAACACTGATCGAGTTTGGAGAGCGGCAAATCAAATCAAATCACTTTTCCTGTCACATCAGCAGCAGCACGTGTGCCATGATGAGGGGAATGCTGGACAAAGTGGAAAGTCAAAACTTATTCTGTTGGCTTGGAACGTTACGCACAAGATTCTTGTCAAACATGTCTACCTAGCGCATTTCTGTGTAAGCAGAACTTACAGTAGGTTAGTTAAGGCCTCTTGCAGCAAGCTAACTTGATCTTGTTAACCAGCCTAACCTTGACCTTTTACAATTGCTCTAGAGCTCTACAGGGTTAAGTGCCTTGCTTAAGGGCACAAAGGTGATAGTTTATGACTCATCCTTGTGTCATTAGTTACGAGCCCTGAGGTGTAGTCTCCAGTATTAGCATGACTAGCTATAGAAAGTAAGCTACTGCACTGTATATCTTTAGAAAACTGTTTAAACAAACAAATTAAAATTATATTTACTGTAGTATGTGACAGAAGTTATAGGCTTCTTATTCACTACACTAATGGCAAGTATAAAACAGCAAGGCTGTTTAATCAGTCTCGAGTCTCACATGGTATATGATGACTGATTTGGATTTGGTGTCTGATGAAGTAAGTCTTGGCAGGCCCGAGACCTCCAGCCGAGTGTGTTGATGATATAGCCATTATCAAGATGAACTCTTCACCTGATAATGTTTCTTATGGGAGCTTGCTGCTCTCCTGATGACATTGGGTAGTTCAGGTTAAACTTGGTACTTCACCTCAGCTGTTTCACCCTACACTGTCAGAAATAAAGGTATGTGAGCTGTCACTGGGGTGGTACCTTTTCAATAGGTACACATTTGTATTTAAAGGGACCATACTGGGACCTCAAAAGTATATATTAGTACCTAAACATTTTAAGAGGTACACTTTTGCACTTTTTAGGTACTAAGATGTACCCATAAGGTATAAATATGGACCACTTAGGTACAAATTTGTACCTTTTGAAAAGGTACCACCCTAGTGACAGCTCGCGTACATTTCTGAGAGTGTACACACCTGATTTACATGACAGGACAAGGCAGTGTTTACACACTCACGCTAGCATAGTTTAGTGTGTAGGGGCCATATATGTATTTAAAGGATGCCACTATTCGCATTTTAAATTTTTTAATTTGGTCCAGGTCTCAATGCTCTGTTTTGAGATGTGGCAGCTTTAAAAAACACTTTAAAGAACACTGTGCGCTCATTGGACTGTCAGCCAGTTTGTTATGATTAGTCAACCAATAAGAGCACATTTCAGAAATGTAACGTTCATTACGTCCAATGTTTCCTCGACTTGATGACAAAGGTGAAATGAGCCAAAGTAGGAAGCAGATTAATATCCACTTGAACCGGAAGTTGCTGCAGACAATTCAGTATGTTGACATATTTCCGATTGAAACTGAATATTATGTAGTCTCATTTGAAAATTGAAAATAGCATAAGCATATAAACATACACTCACCGGCCACTTAACTAGGTACACCTTACTAGTACCGGGTTGGACCCCTTTTTTCTTCAGAACTGCCTAATCCTTCATGGCATAGATTCAACAAGGTACTGGAAATATTCCTCAGAGAGTTAAGGCCATAATGACATGATAGCATCATGCAGTTGCAGCAGATTAGTCGGCTGCACATTCATGATGTGAATCTCCCGTTCCACCACATCCCAAAGGTGCTCTATTGGATTGAGATCTGGTGGCTGTGGAGGCCATTTGAGTACACTGAACTCATTATTTATCCTGTTGGAGGTAGCCATCAGAAGATGGGTACACTGTGGTCATAAAGGGATGGACATGGTCCGCAACAATACTCAGGCTGTGGCGTTGACACCATGCTCAATTGGTACTAATGGGCCCAAAGTGTGCAAAAAAATATCCCTCACGCAATTACACCACCACCACCAGTCTGAACCATTGATACAAGGCAGGGTGGATCTATGCTTTCATGTTGTTGATGCCAAATTCTGACCCTACTATCCCACCGACCCAATGTTGCAGCAGAAATTGAGACTCATCAGACCAGGCAACTTTTTTCCAATCTTCTATTGTCCAATTTTGGTGAGCCTGTGCGAATTGTAGCCTCAGTTTCCTGTCCTTAGCTGACAGAAGTGGCACCCGGTGAGGTCTTCTGCTGCTGTAGCCCATCTGCCTCAAGGCTGGACGTGTTGTGGGTTCAGAGATGCTTTTCTGCATACCTCGACTGTAATGAGTGGTTATTTGAGTTACTGTTCAGTTTGAACCAGTCTGGCCATTCTCCTCTGATCTCTGGCATCAGCAAGGCATTTATGCCCACAGAACCGCTACTCACTGGATATTTTCTCTTTTTCTGACCATTCTCTGTAAACCCTTGAGATGGTTGTGCATCAAAATCCCAGTAGATCTGCAGTTTCTGAAACACTCAGAACAGCCCATCTGGCACCAACAACCATGCCACGTTCAAAGTCACTTAAATCACCTTTCTTCCCCATTCTGATGCTCGGTTTGAACTG
Source organism: Danio albolineatus (assembly GCA_903798035.1). NCBI lineage: Eukaryota > Metazoa > Chordata > Actinopteri > Cypriniformes > Danionidae > Danio > Danio albolineatus. The sequence continues at coordinate 2,090,312 of CAIGQQ010038113.1, forward strand.
CAGCAGGTCGTCTTAACCATGTCTACATGCCTAAATGCATTTAGTTGCAGCATTATGATTGGCCGATTAGAACTTAGCATTAACAAGGAGTTGGACAGGTTTACCTAATATAGTGGCTGGTCAGTGTATTTTGCCCATCCATCAAACTGACATCACCAGAAAAGGACTGCCATTGTAGAGGGGAAGTAGATGGTCAGATTTCGATTGAAAATAACCAAAACCATTTTTTCAGCAGTGGATTAACTTGCACCAATTACTTGTTAAATTTAAGACAAACAATGTGTGCTAGTAAAATACACTTTGTACATCTTGATTTCATGCTGTCACAGTGACCAGCAATCCAGCCTTTGCAGATCGCTGGAGAATACTCACTGTCATCCAAACTACACATCTGCCACCGAACTGGACTACATATCCCATCATGCATCTTTCACACCAGTTGCAGATAACCCCTGATTGCAAACACACAGCTGAAGCTTGTGACGACTGATTACCAGTTCTTTAAATACACCTCACTTTCACACACACTTTGCTGAGTCTTGTAAACTGTAGGTAAGCAATTTAAAGCGTTTTCTTTGTTTAGCCTTGCTGTGTGCTCTGTTTATTGTTCATGTTGTTTTGCCGCCTGCCCTGACCGTTTGCTATTGGTGAGCAGAACGAGGCTTCATGAAACACTAAAACAGTCGAAGCAAATGTGTCGAAGCTTCAAAACATTTTGAAACCCGTCTCTACAGTGACAACTAGTGGTCATTTTTATGTATTGCTCTGGAACAGCTTCAGCAAAGAAACATTTATGCAAATTGAGGATTTATACTCCACATTGTAGAATTGAGGTTGCAAGTAATTTAGTGGAGCGGTGAGGATTTCTGACTAGCATACAGAAAGAATGTGTTCAAATTCAGGGTGATGCAGTTATACACATTAGTTTTTAAATGCTCTGTTCTTGTGACGTGTTTTGTTTTAACATTGGTCTGACATCCGAATGAACACTTTGTGAATAAATATGTCTTGTTTTGGTCATAAAAAAAATTAAAAGTAATAGAATGAATAAAAGTCAGAATTTAGGAGTATTTGTAGAAGTCGGGGTTCGAACTCAATACACTTGCAGCCCTTTTTTTCTGAGAACATGCACAGTCCACTAGTCTACATGAGCTAGTTTTTTTCCCTACCCTGGCAATCAAACGCAGATTTGCCAGGTCTCGAAACGCATCTGAAATGACTGATGTTTTGAATTGCTTTAATCATGTGACCTGGGTGTTTCGAATCACCTAAGGCCTGTGACCCGGGTGTTTTGGATGGTGCTTCAGTGCAGTGTTTCGAAACACTGGTGCTTCAGGATCTCGACACTGTGATAAAACCTCAGTTTCATGTCAGCCATCCCTACCGTTTGCCTGTTATTTTGATCTTTGAATTACCTGCATGTTTTAACCTTTGTCTGGAAGATGAATCTCTTAATAAACTGCATTTTGATGCTCAGCTCTGTTACCCGACTCGTTACACATGCAGACTTTTAGAAGATATGTTATGTGATGACAGCTACAGCATGGAAAAATGGTAGTGCAAAATTTAACGTAAGTTTTGAGTTTAATTAAATCAATTACTAAAGAGCAATGATTGAATGTCTTTTAAAAATGTTTGTGTTTAGTTAACACACATATTGTAAAATAACTCCCTTAACCACTTTTCCAAGCCAACACAATGTGATAATTCAGCCTTCATGAATTATTGGCAAAGTTTATTAATGAATGTTTTTTTGGCATCAGCTGGTGCCCCCTGGAACATCCCTAACTATGTGAACAGCATGCCAGCAGCCTATCTATTCTTTTGTCCACCTGTCCGTAGTGATGTTGTGCGTATGAGAGACTGTAACAGTACAGTAGGTTGCCCTGTCTTTGACCAGTGTCTCTTATCTCTTCAATTGTTTCAGTGGGCTAACAAAAGCACCGCCCCCTTGGCTTACAGAGGACACATCTTTGTGGACAGCTGGGTTGCCGCTTCACCCTAACAAGGCATAATTGGATTGGTTGGGGATTTAGTGATTCAAGAGTCTCTTAATGAGGCTTTATCTCTGTTAGAGTAAACTCCAACAGTGTTGACACTCAAATTCTCAAATTATAGCAGCGCAAAACAAATACTGTTCATGTTGTCTAACAATATGTAATACAAGGAACGTTATTACGCAATAGACTGTTACTCGATCTGTGTTCTTGGCGATGCCTCATCTAATCCATCAGATCGTGATTATCAGAGGCATTTGTTTATAAACAAATATTGGGAGTTACATCATCATATGGTGGTGATTATGATATAATGGGATCGACTGTTCTACTACACTGGTGACGGAGATGTTGACAGAGCTGATTAATCACATGTTGATTAAGTCTTGAGATGTGTCATCACCATAAGCGGTCATAGAGGTGCGTCTTTTTCCAAAGGTGTGCTTTTCCATGTGATGTACTGCTGGGATATGTTAGATAAGGGAGCTCAGATCATTTGACGATATGATAGGATGAAAATTTGAGAGGTTGGATTAGTTATGTCATCAACTCAATGGCGATGATTTGATGTGGTTTTAAAAAGAGCTGAGTTTGGTTAATGCAGGTTTGTCAATAGTGGTTCCAAACAGCATTATTTGGAACAAACTGAACTGGCCTTGAAAATGTGGCCAGGAACAGACTGTTTCTGAAGATTTTGTGCTGTGTCTGTTACAAGGGAAGATCACCTTGTCTTCTGAATGATGTCACGTGTGGTCTCCAAATGCCACAGACTAGTCTACAGTTACCCATAATATACAATTTACTGTGTTTTTTTAATAATACAACCTTCAAAAACAAAATCACATTATAGCTTAAAGTTGACATTGGATTCTCATTTTACACAAGTTGATATGATCTTTTAGGGTCTTAAAAAGTATGTAACTGTTTTTTAATGGTAGTGTAAATAAACATCTCAGTCCACAGTTAGCCATTTCACTTTATGTCTCTGTAAATGCTAATTAACTGCTGCTCACCCCAACCTTCACTGAGACTGAATCAGTAATGACTGTGGTATACTACTGATCCATTGTTATGCAGCTAAACTAGAGTAACCAACTTAACTGAGAAGTCCCAGCAGGCACAGGGTGTCAACATGACGTCAGATTGATTTTGTACCCTAACGTTGTAAGGACGTTGCATTTTGTTTGGAAATGGACATCGGGTTGATGTCAGAATCCAACGTCAGGCCGATGTCAATATCCAACTCATTCATTAATTTTCTTTTCGGCTTAGTCCCTTTATTAATCTAGGGTCGCCACAGTGGAATGAACCGCCAACTTATCCAGCTTATGTTTTACACAGCTGATGCCCTTCCAGCCGCAACCCATCACTGGGAAACATCCATACACACTCATTCACACACATACACTACGGACAATTCAGCTTACCCAATTCACCTATACCACATGTCTTTGGACTTGTGCGGGAAACCGGAGCACCCAGAGCAAACCTAAGTGAACATGGGGAGAACATGCAAACTCCACACAGAAATACCAACCGACTTGAATCAGTGAACCTCTTGCTGTGAAGCGATTGTGCTACCCACTGCGCCAACGTGACTCCCTCAATGTCCAACTTCCAACCTAAAATCAAAGAAATGTCGCCATTTAATGATGTTACAGCTTGATGTTGTGTGGACGTTACCACTATTACGTCTATCAGACGTTGGATTTTGGCTGCCATGCCTGACTAATAAATGCCAGTATTTGATGTCAATATGTCATTGGTTTAAGATGCTGGCTTGACGTTGGATTTTGGTCACGTACCAACACAACCTAAATAAACCAAACATCAATGGTATTTTTATTGGATGTCAAAATAACATTGTCCATAAAAAATGGCTAGAGATTGAATTTTGGTCACCTTACGTCACGGCCTAAATCTAACCTAATATTAATAACCTCTTATGACATTGTGTGCCTGCTTGGGTATTTGAAGATGTTACCACATTATAATAAGAAAATATTGTTTAATCGTTGCGTATAATTTATCGATGTATTCAAACAAACACTTAAACATATTAAAAGTGGCAAATGTTTCGCTGGACAGTGTAAACACCACAGAACCACAATGACAAACACACAGCTCTGCTCATGAATGAATTATATATAAAATATTACTAATTTTGCTACGTCCTTTAAATGCAGTTTTGATGTGAGTCCAGTTTAGTATTACCCGAGGTGGTAAAGCAGTCCAGTGAAAAAAAGTTTTGCACACTCTTTCTGGGAAATTCCCTTTTTTAAAATGTGTTTATATTAAAATATTATATTTTATCATAAAAATGCATAACATATAATGCAAAACATTTATGTAACAAATGTAAATTTACTATATGTGCTGTTTAGTTATTTTTATCAAACTTTTAAAGTACTATATTTAGGGGTAAATATAGTACTAAGGTTTACCTTTTAGCTTTTGCATCTTAGCGTAATGTCCTCGTGATAGTATTTTTATGAGAGTGCACATCCAGGAAAATAAATAGTCTGCAATAAAATTGCCACCATGTTTCCCTAAACGTGACTCTGACATTATGCAATGCGTTTCTGAAGAGCACACGAATGCGAGCGCAATATAACTGAATCTGGCGGATAATATAAGATGAGCAACTGGAGGCCGGACTGCACCTGCTTCCATCACTCAGTGCCTTTTCGTCAGGTTCCTTGCCTGTCTGGGCCAGATATGTCAGCACCAGCCGCCAGGCTCACTAGCTTGAGCTCCACAGCACCCAAACAGCATCTTCGCAGCCCACGCAGTAGCTGCTGTCCATAATAGGACTGGATTTGTTATTTAATTTACTCCACGGATTCAGCAGAACAGTCTTCTCCTTCCTTGCCTGAGGTAAAAATGGGTCCGAGGGCAGAATCTGAAAGAGGGGAAGGAGAAAACAGAGAGAAGGTAAGACACTGAACAAAATGAGTGGGTTTGTGATGCTGTCAAATGGTTGTAACAAAATTATGAGTTTTTATATTATGGCAGATTGATATGTTTGTGAATGAAAACAGTAAAACAGTGTTGTTGTGTACTAAGAGTGAAAGTGGGTAGTGTGTCTATTCCATTTGTGTAGCTCTCAATAGTAATACCAAAATATCTGGACACTTATACCACACTAAACCAATTGACTTTTTAAAAAGAAAACATAAGGAGTGCTTATTTTGCATATTTGCAATTCAGTTTATTATATATATATAGTCATATATATATATATATACATATAGTTAGTGCATGAGGGATTTTCTTTTTGCAATAACAAGACAGTCCCTTGCTTCTAGGGTATGAGGTTTCTCCCTTCTCTCAGGCAACCAGAGAGCACTCTGTAACTAGTCTCTTGAGGTTAGTTAACTGATGCCCATAATCCCGTAAGATAAACATCTTTACCTGACGACTGTAAAATTTATGGCCAAACGTGTTGTTCTTGTAGCCTAAATGTTGATATGCAAGATCTTCGATAACATGAAATGTCTTTGAGGTTATGTCATTGCATTGAAATGGATCTGCATATTTCTAGATTTGATTTAACTGACAAGTTTATCACTAGATCAAGTTCGAGATCGCTATTAGACAGCTGACTGAAGCAGATGGATTAGTTGCATTAGGATCAAATAGAGAACAGAAAGCTAGTACATTCAACACTTAGTGCACCCTTCAATAACTTTAAAATAAATATATATCGAATACACTGAACTACTATAACATATTTAATCAAACAAAGACCTTATGTAAAAGGCACTTGTGTAATGTGTGCGCGTCTCAGATACAGATTGATGCCATTTACTCTAATCTGAGTCTTTGTCTATATTCAAAACCTCAAACCTGTTAAATTAGAAAGGCCCAATCCTGAGTAAAACAAATTATGCAGATTTGAGGTGCATCTCTATCAAGTCCACAAGGTAGTGGGGTGTTGCAATCATCATTTTGGCTTCCAGATTGTTGCTCTAATAGGAATCCTAGTCTTAATGTGCTTGCAATAGTACAGATTCTAGATGTCTATGTTATCTGCCACAGTCATTTCACTTCTTAAGGTCCCTATTAATGAGCTGATAGGTTGAATCATGCATGTGCAGATTTGGTGCTACCTTTTTGGCTTGGAATGGAATAGGAACTACTGGTGTAGCAGATTGCGACCAACATGAAAATTAGGAAATGTGCTTTAGTTTCTCAAAGCCTCCTCTGTAGATTCTACATAATAATTGGAACATTCCTCACAGCAGCTGAAAATGTTTCGAAATTTTTTACTTGAAATTTAGGCAAAGCTCTCCATTTACCGGTCAATCTACGTTCCTACTCTCACCTATGGTCATGAGCTTTAGGTCATGACCGAAAGGACAAGATCTCGGATACAAGTGGCTGAAATGAGTTTCCTACGCAGGGTGGCAGGGCGCACCCTTATAGACAGAGTGAGGAGCTCTGTCACCTGGGAGGAACTCGGAGTAGAGCCGCTGCTCTTCCACATTGAGAGAAGTCAGCTGAGGTGGCTCAGACATCTGTTTTCGCATGCCTCCTGGACGCCTTCCTAGGGAGGTGTTCCAGGCATGTCCCACCAGGAGGAGGCCTCAGGGAAGACCCAGGACACACTGGAGGGACTAAGGGCATACTCACACTATGCTATCCGAATCGTGCTCAGGCCCGTTTCCCGGATAATTTTAGAAGTGTGAGTGCGCTGAATCGGGCTCAGGCACGGTACAGTTGGCCGGCCCTGGCCCGGTTGGAAGAGGTGTGCCTGAGCCCGGTTCACTTGGTCTTTGGTGCGGTATGCTTTTAATGAGAGTGCAAAGCGCGCCCAAGCCCGAAACTGAAGAGGAGACGTGACTTTTGGGGACTGTTTCATTTGGATTTATTAATCATTCTTACTGTTTAATGAACACACACTGTCGTAGATTATTAAAGACGCAAACCCCTCACTGCACGACAGCTGCGCCTTTAGTAAACCTTCTAATTCCTGCAGCACGAGGACTTTATGATTGTTTATGAGCGTCAGCAGTGGCTGATCTGTTCGGCGGAATATTTGACTGTGTGTTACTGCATATCAAACCACTAAAACCATATAATGATATAAAGAAATCTCCACTGAATTCTCCGAGAGCACTTCTCTTTCACTGAACAGCGCATCATCGATGACGTAAGCGTGCTCAGGCCCGAATGCAATGTGACCACGGGCTGTCGGGGGAGACGGAAGGGGGGACAAGCGTGCTTTGGCCCGGTTAAAGGGAACTGTACATAGTGTGAGTACGCCCTAAGTCTCTCGGCTGGACTGGGAACGCTTCGGTGTCCCCCCGGAGGAGTTGAAGGAACTGTCTGGGGAGAGGGAAGTATGGGTGACCGGCCCCCAGAAAAGCATATACAAATTAATGAATGAAAGTTAGTTAATTTTGACTGTTTAATTATTGTTGTGTCATATTTAAGAAACATGTAAGACTACACATTGCTTTCTGACCAATTGTCGTTTGCCATCTTTAACAATGTGTGCGATGTCATCAGGAAGACAAAACTGACTTTTGAACGTTAACATACAATGTTGCCATGTTTTGTACCAGCTGTCTTGTCTGGAACTAACCGAAACCTTTCTTATTGAACAATTCCACCCAGCAGCACCAATACAAACATTCATTTTTCCCGTTATGTTTGAATACGTGTACATAAGAGCTTCTGAGCTTATTTTGGTCATCTCCACAGATGTGATGGCCAAAAAAAGGTATTTCTGTAGAAAACCAGGCACAACACTGACACACCGTATAAGATAAAATAAAAAGTTCATAAGTCTCAAAGCCCATTGTCATTTAGGAATCCCCACAAGACTGTACGCCCAATATTATTTAGTCTCAACCTAAAAAAACAAACTCAATAAATCAATGTTTTATTGGAATAAGCTTGCAGTTTCAGTTAAATGTGTATTTAACTGGCACATGCCACAAAATAGCAAGAAAGCACATGTTTAAACACACACAAACCAAACATGGACTGTAACTTACAGTCGGAAAAAGCAACCCTGACTGTGCTCAAAAACATGGGGCTATTTCGGCACAATCCTTGGCCTAGACAGTCCACGAGGGCATCTGTGCTCAAAGATTCAGCACATCCGAAGTCTAGGTCAAAGCCAAAATGAAATCCCTGGCAACAAAAGCAGAGCTTCTCAGAGTAATTAGATGTCAGCTGCACTTCAAACATGAATAGATGTTGAATGTTATCATTGCCCCATCCTCTATGTCTATGCATATGGGTTTGTGTATTTGGGCATGTGATAAGGATTAGCCCGTGTGAGGCCTGTCCCAGACGGCTGACCTTGATAGATAATGTTACTCATTCTGTTCACGCTGGCATAAGTGAATGGGGCATTGTCAGTCTGTCTTTCTGCCCACTCACTGAACTACTCTAATGTTAAACATGGACATCTGTACATCTCTAGCATCATTCATTACCAGCAGCATTCATGAGAGATTCAAGTGTTGTTCTGATTCATTTATTTATGTTCATTAACGGTGCTTGCAATGCTTTAAATAAAGCCCTATTTTTAAGCACTGGGGTTTGACGTATTACTTGTCCCTGGTGTTAGTCCTACAGATATGAGTCATATTGAAAAAAAACTCTTTTCTGTTTTGTCCACATGAACCCACAAAAACTAATGCCAGCAGCACAGGATGTCAACATGACGTCAGATTGATGTTGTACCCCAACGTCATAGGGATGTTGCATTTTGTTTGGAAATGAAAATTGGGTTGAAGTCAGAACCCAATGTCAGGCCAACGTCAATGTTCAACGTCCAATCTAAAATCAACCTAATATCAACGTCTAATGATGTTACAGATTGACGTTGTGTGGATGTTACCACTATGACATCTATCAGATGTTGGATTTTGGTTGGCATACCTAAAAACCTCAGTATTTGACGTCAATGTAACGTTGGTTTAAGGTTTTGGCTCAGCGTTGGATTTTGGTCACTTTCCAACACAACCTAAAATTAACCAAATGACAACAAAATAACATAGTTACTGGACGTCAAAATAATGTTTGGCTTAGGCGCTGACTAAATATAGAATTTTGGTCTCCAAAATTGAAGTTTAAACCACTTTTTAATCAAAGTTTGACCAAAATTCCATTGTAGTGTAAATAAACAGCGAACCACGTTTTCCATTTTTTCTTGAAATTAACAAACCATCCTAGCAACCAAATTAACACCTTGCAGAAATGTCTGCAGGCATTTAAGAAATAGATAAGGTATATTTAATGACAATTGATTTAATTAGCGTGCAAGATTTAAATGCTAGATAATCTGTAATGTAAATTGCTGGCAAAAGGTGGCAAGTCTAAATGCATCTTAAAAGCAGTGCTGTTGCAGCTAGATATACTAATGCTGACATATTTAAAATATGCAAGGGGGCTTGCGTTTTATTTTTGATCGTTTTGCTGAATGTTCATTTTAGTATAGCATGTTATGTTAAAAATAGTGTTACATTTAAGTGTCCATTACAACCCTCAAAACTTGCTAATTATCTGTCAGGGGCTTCCACAAGACACCCATTGATAAGCACATGTAGCTTTTTCTTAGTTATATTATTAAAATGACTTGACTATTTGTCATCTAAATAACTTATGCTTATACTGTTTAATTAAAATAGGCTAAGCACAGGCCTAAACTGGTCATCAACATACTTGACCTGTTAAAATAGATCGCCATCTGTAGTTTCAATAAGGCACACGTATATATGGTCATGTGCAAAAATAACGTCTTAGCAAAGGTGAAGACTCTACCTTATCTTTTGGCTTCCTAAATGTGTCACATGTGGTTAATCCATACAGCCTCTACACTGCAACACCTGCTACTAGATGACCCTGTTCACCTGAACAACTTATATCTTGATCGCAGCATATGCTTAAGTTGCATATCTGCCAGCTAGGTCATTGGCATCAGTCTGTTCCATTCATTCATTTATACATTGTTGAACATTTGTGGTTTCATGGGTGATACAGGCTTGATAACTACAACCATTTCTACCATAAATATGAGTAGCTTAATTAGATGAGCAAGAAATATCAAGGTTAAAATCGTAGAAGCCGTTTGACTTTGATTACCTTATGCACTAACATAAATGCATTTGTGTGGCTTAGAAGTACTTGACATAGTGAGCTAAAATCAAGCCAATGTCTGTTTGCCATAATCAGACATCTTTAAATAATTATTCTTTCTCATGTATTCTTCACTTCTTGTACAACCTTAGACTAATTGACTTGGAGCATAAACTGACTAACAACATGGGTGTTTTTTTTATACATTGAAATATAAATATTTTTCCTAACTGTGTTTGCAACTGGTGATACAACTAGTCATACATCCCTTTGGTTTCGATCTAAGCTGCCAGTTCTCCCATTTTTCCAGGAAGCCTCCCGTATTTCACACCCATCTCCGGCCACCCTCCTGTTTTGTTAGTTTTCCTATAAAACCCCCCAGTCCTCAACTTTTTGGTACAGTCTTCAACACCCCCTGCTGCCCCCCTCCTTCGCAGCCGCCGCCCAAAACACGCTTCATGTAGCTATAACACCACAAAATCTAAGCTGCCGCCGCCGCCCACCCCCGGATCTCAACTTTGTAACTCAGAACACCCCCAAACCCTCCAAGTCTAGTCTTTAGATCCAACCATAAATAAACCACACCTAAACCAAATAGTCAACATTAAATTTCTAAATCTTCGAGCAGATTCTTTGCAAGAAGACTGATCTCTAGGACCAAAGATGATATAATGTCCCTTATTGAAATTATTGATTCTGATTGGCTGGAGGGTGTGCATTATTTTCGTTGAAATGCACAGGTAGATCCAGTCAGTTTTGATTACATTCAATCACTATAGAACACACAAGACGTGTCGCTCGTATAGTTTTGAAGGGAGAAAAGTGTAACTGTCCACATGGAGAATGAAGCCCCGCCTTGTAGTACAGAAGCCAATCAGCAATCGGACTCAGACCAGCCTTGAGTTTCTTGAGTTTGTGTGATTTGAACGTTTAGAAATGAAACTAAAGACACAGTTGTTGTTTAATTTTATTGTTTATTCCCTAATATGAAATTAAACCATAAGCTTAGCAAGCAATTTTGGAGAATTTGGAGTTCCCCATTTAGACAGAATGCCCGAGCATAATGACCGAGAGGCGTTTCAAAGATATCCGCAGAGTGAAATGACTTGCCTTCAAGGGGCTTTGTCACAGTTCGAAATAAATGCGCTTTTCCCAAACGTTTGTAGCTACTATAGCAACTCACACATGTGCTGCACAGGAAACCGATAAAGATGTTTAATGGCAGACAGGAATCTGCAATATTTGAAAAATACTCATCAACTATGCCACAAAATCAAGTTTTTAGAGTTTTACAAGCGAGAATATAGTTATTTTAAAGTCAAATCAGCAGTTTATGTATAAGGATAGTGCGTCTTTAAAAATTTTGGAAGCTCCACGAACAGCTCATCACCGAGCAAAGCTTTATATCGGCCAGACTCAGGACCCGCCGCTGGCTCTCATCTCTTGCATCTCTGTTGTTAAAACGTGATTAGTCTTTGGTGTATCTAAAGGTCAGTCCTCAGACTTTTGAGCCTTTTATTTTTTGGCAGATCGGAAGTTTCATAATTAATTTATGACTGTAAATAATGTAATATTACACTGATCCTGAATGTTTGGCTTATTGCTTTTGTTTTAAAGAAGAAAAATAAAGTAGAATGTTCTCTTACCTGTCCCGATTGTTTTTTTTTTTCTTTAGCTAAATTTCCCTACATAATGTATTTACATCCCCAAATGTGGATTTTGTGGATGTGGGCAAGCATGTCCAGACATGGCACTTCCAGCGGAGTTTAGCTCTAGCCCTAACTACAGGGGTGCAAACTCTCCAGATAAATGCACATTATAAATGCACATTACAATACAATATTTTTGGATGCTATTTTTATCAAATAACTGTGTGCTCACCTAACATCTTTAGGAACAGGATAGGATAGGATAACACATTTTACAACATGTCAACTGAATGTAATTTTTTATGGTTCTCTTCTCATTTGTCCTCTTTATAAAGATATTCAATACTCTTTATATTATTTTTCAGTATTTGTTTCATATTTAATATCTGTACAGATTTTTGCACCATGCTCTTAAGTTATTTTGTTAGATTAATTCTATTAATTATACATGAGTGCTGACCTTTGAACTGTTATTTCTGCCAAATACAAAACAAACCACATTCTCTCGCGTTCTCTGCAAGCATGTCTCAGTAAAACAAGAAGCTCTGTCAGTATGCAGCGAACCTTTTAGGCTCGGTTATTCAATTGTCTGTGTGAACATCTGCTTATGAAGGAGTTTACAGAGCATCATATTCGCGGTTCATCTATTGCACTGTTAAGACACTAAGAGTGAAACACATGTACTAAGTCAGTCTGTTCAAGTTTTAATGTATCTGCACCAAATCTATTCTAAACCAAAGTCCCTATAGTCTGTCAAAACTCTGTCATCAGCAAAAAAAAATCTAAGCACCCACCCACAGACATTTTTTACAGATCTACAGTCACGTGAATGACCTATTTCAAAATAAAAACAATGAATTTTACTGAAAGGTCACATGTTTGCACCGCTATAATCAAAGACATTTGAACCAAGATCTTCAGGATAACTGGAAAAGCCCAGGACAGTAGGATGGAGCTTTGCGGGAAGCTTTGGACACCTCTGGGGTAGCGTATTTGTTTTAAACACTTTACAAGTTTGATCCCAATCCAAATACCTCTCTGGAGAAATTTGAGAGAAGCTGTAAAGTTTTAACAACAGTTCCATGCTGTTCTATTTTATAACCATTTTATTTCCAGAAGGCCTGTAATGTCATAGGAGATTGTCACATTGAAAACCCCAGTGGCCATGTGATTACAGGCAACACATCTGTTACGTAACCACTGAGTGATGCGACTGATGTGATATGTCTAAGGTCTTCCAAATGTCACTTATAATGTAAACACTAAGTTGGTAAACACATTCCCATTCTCACAGTTGATGGCAGGTGCACAAGATCCAATTTGTCCTCTCCTAAGTGGCGCTGAGAGATGCGGGTATACACATTAGACCCTAAGCCCCATGGATGAAACAGTCAGAAATATTATCCTCTATGGAGGCAAATGGTGGAGGTATCACCATGAAGGGCAGGGCTAGTTCTCCCACTCTCTCCGTGCTGTAGCAAGAGAAACCACAGCTTATGTGAGCATGCCGGGAGATAAGATTTCCTCTCTGCACTTCACTGCTGTTTGTCAGCGTCCTGGGGGAATGTGAGCGGTGGAGGGAAGGAAATATCTCTGGCTCTGTCTCCAGGATACGGCCGCTGGGAGGGAGGAGTTACCACAGGTCCCAGCAGAATCTGCTTCTCCTGCCCCTGAGTGGAGATCCGCTGTCAGGGATCACTCCCCTGATGCTTCCCATAGAGGAAGAGGAAGATGGCACTGAGAGCCCCTGCTGCTCAGTCTCCGGCTCAGGATGGCTCCCTTGTGGAGTCTGGTCCACACGTCACCAATCTCTCCGTGTGAACCCCATGTTACCACCCATTTATCCTTGCCTGCAACACACATCTCCGAGCAGAGATGCGGAGATGGCATGTAAAATGTGCTCCTAGATCTACTGCAAAAAGGCAAGTGTGACTACATCCTCCGTGATCTTCAATTGAGAGCTTGCACATCCGTCAGACAAGCACGTGCCTGAAGATCTTTGAGAGGAGAGGATCCCTTTGAGTTGCTCAGTGTGATCCATAGATCTCTAGATCCTTGAAGAATGAAGAATCATCTTGGTTAAACTCAGCGTTTTCTAACAGGCAGGGGACTGAGGCCTGTGGTTACTACAGCATGGAGAGATCCCATCATGGTTGGAGAAGGGACCATGCCATCTTGCTGTGGCTTTGAGATCCTCCAGAAATGCTGGGGTACCCGACAGAGTCACAGGAACAGGAGAGTTCAACCCAAGGTAAAGATTTCTGGAGTTCTGCCAACAGCATGTGCCGTCGCCTAAAATGTCCACCCCCCTGGATTAGTTCTAATGAATCATAGATAAGTGTTCCTACGACTCTTGATCAGCTAGATTGCAATTCAATGTCTTTCTAACATGTACATGTAACAGTAGATGCCTTAGAAAACACTTTGTTCACATCTCAGATTTTGTGCGGAGTTGAAAACTACAGGAACGTTGCATAGATTTTGATACGAGCAACAAGTGTGCAGGTCTTATTTCTTGCTGCTTAAAAGCATAGTTTACCTAAATATGTCCTGTTTTGCAACCAGTAGCTTGCAACAAGCATGGGAAAAGTGTGCAAATACTCATATACTCATATACCTGTACACTGGGACTGTCCCTATAAGGGGGCATGTTGATTAGTATCTAGGCATGGGCATGTATAAGATTCTGACGGTATGATAACCTTGAATAAAAATTTCATGATATGACGGTATTGTGATTATGGCTCTAAAGTAACTGTTCTTACTGTCCTTTTTAATGTCTGGATAAAAAACAACAACTTTTTCCCCCATTAAAAATATTCATTCATTCATTCATTTTCTTTTCGGCTTAGTCCCTTTATTAATCCGGGGTCACCACAGCGGAATGAACCGCCAACTTATCCAGCATCTGTTTTTCGCAGCGGATGCCCTTCCAGCCACAACCCATTAAAAATATATTTTATTTTAAGAAACATTTATAATATTTTGGACCAGTAGCAGTACCTTAATGGTACATCCCTGCTAAAACAAAACAGCATATGCTGGTAAGGTATATTTTGATGCAGGTCTTGCTGGTTTCAATACTGGTCTTGTGGGTCTCAGTGCTGGTCCTGCTAGTTTCAATTCTGGTTTTGCTGGTTTCAGTGCTGGTATTGCGGGTCATGAGCAATGTGGCCCCGTTTACACTGATGCGTTTTTGTTTTAAAACGCATAAGTTTTGCTACGGTTACGCCATCCGTTCACACTACGCCGGAGTTTTCGAGCCCCGAAAACGGAGCGTTTTGGAAACGCTGGAGAGGCCGTTTTCATTCTAAAACGCTGCTGCTCCATCTCAGTGTGGATGGGGGGAAACGGAGACATTTGAAAACATAGGCGTGGCTGTAGAGATTCGCTACTGATATTCGCTTTTGGGTCATTGCGTAACCTTCCCTTATTCGTCAAGCCCCTATCACATGACTATAACGCCACAGACCAGCCTTCACTGTAAACAACATGGACAGAAATGGGAGCGTTGTTTGACCTATTGTCCATTTTAGGCGCAATTGTGCAGTTAAACTCTGTCTTTTTTACTACAACAGCTGCATATATTCGCAAGAGGCAAGCTACTGTTCGAGCACTCGCTAATCACTCGCATTTCAAGCAGCGTAAGCCCTATTTAGAATGCCGAGCGAGACACATGCTTCCTGTTTATACTTGAAAGCGCATGCCCAGAGTGTGCAAATGGTCACGTGATATACGTTTCTGGTGGAGTAGGGTGTACAGAGATGTGTTCAGAAACGCTGGGTGAAACGCTAGTGTGGACGCGGATCGTTTTCATGCTAAAACGCCGTTTTAAAACTAAAACGCACTAGTGTAAACGGGGCCTGAGACTAGCAAGACCAGCATTGAAACCAGCAAAAGCAGCATCAAAATGTACCTTACCAGCATATGCTGTTTTGTTTCAGCAGGGACATACCGTTAAGGTACTGCTATTAACCTTGTATGGGTAATTTAGTTTTTATTCCTGTTTATGTAAAGCACTTTGAATTGCCACTGTGTATGAAATCTGCCTTGCTTTGCCTTGCACTTGGTTGAACTGCTACATTTGGTTAATTTGTACTGCTTTATGTTCCATGGAAAAAGGCAACATTAATTGGAATGGATGATCACAGTTTTCATTTTCAGATGAAGTATTGAAATGATCAAAGAGTTTACTCAGCCAAGTTCTCAAAATCCTGATCAGTTCCTGCTATCATCTCCTTATTCTTTCTAAGGCCTTCGTGGTCATATATTAAACATGGATGCTAATGAAATCATTTACTAAAAGGTGTAAATGCTACTTCAGAAGTAAATGCAAATAAGAAGTCTATCGCCTTGTAATCATTACTACATCAACAGCGGTAACTGTGAGTGAATTCACCTCACATGTTTTCATGGTTTCAGTCATGCAGAGTTGTTATTTACTTAATAAAGAAGCCTTGAATAGGCTGCTGGCAGGCTGATGGGGATTGGGCTGGGAAAGAGGTGTCATGCGTGTGCCCTCTCTGAGCTCCATTGTGCTGAACAAGCACTCCCATCAGAACAGTTCATCCCCATAGCTCACCATGATTACTAGAGTGCCTCTGTGTTACATAACATAACACTAATCATAATCAGGCCTCTTTCCCCTCGTCCTGTCACAGCAGGTGTGTTGGTTCTTCTTCCCCACACTTTTGTGTCTGTCCTTGCTTCAGTAAACAATCGTTTGCACTATAGGCAGTTAATTGGTTGGGATGGAACTCAATATTCCATTCATACTGAATACTCTTTCGCAGTAGGTATGTATAGAAATAAAACCCAAACCAATATGGTTAGTTGATGCTGTGCCTGTTTAATTATCCCCATGGTCAAAATTAAATCCCCCTCTATATTTTGTCCATCCCATCACTCATTTTCATAACAAAGGATGCTATTTGTCTTATGCCTACATTCGTATAGAAACAGGCTGCCAGAGTCTGACATTTAAGAAAGATGGTTTAATAATAAGCCTACATAGTGAGTCACGTTGTATCAGCAGCAGTACACAGCTTCTGCCTCTGCCACGCTTGTTACATGTTAGCAGTGCAGTCCATAGGGAATAGGTGTGAAAAAAAGTGTCAACTTGCTACCTTCTATATTTGCCATTCATGACTGCTTGATGTTTTTTCTGTAACTAGGATAAGTCAAATCGAGTCTTGTTAAAGGGACTCTCTTGGGCATTTGGTCATCTGGTGATCCTTCAGTAGATGTTACCAAATGCAACTTAAAAAATTAAATATTGCAACTTAAATCTTTTATTGCTCTTCACTGGTACTGGCGACACTTTCTAAAGTTGGCTTATATGCAAAAGTTTAATGTCATTTTGCCCTTTCATTCACACAACACCAATGCTGTTCAAATTACATTACAATTGTGCACATTTACACAAATTACACTGCATTTTGAGTTACATAATGGAAAAATACAACACAATCACATGGCAGTTCGTAACCTTTTAATTTAGAGGCTAATTCCTATTCGTTTATATAATCTCGTTCATACATTTTAGTATGATTTGGTCATCCCCCAATGAGAGGTATAGTTAGGGGTGGGGGTGTTTGCGCTATTCCTCCTTTTAAAAATCAAACATTTTCAAACAAATTAAATTGTATTGTTTTTTTTTCTGACAGTACGTAAAAAAGCTAAATATCCTCGTGAGATCGGGCGGCAAAATCTCAAAATGCTGCAATTCGTATAGTTTTGCTACTATTGGAAACAATGCATCACAGTGACTATGAAGGAAAAGGATGGACCCCGCACATATACAGTAACAACCGATGACAGCAACAATAGCGGATTATAGAGCTGTGTTTGTGCTACAGGCGCTGCTAAGTATATTAGCACTATTAAAACAAAACCTGTTAATGTTGTCTCAACTAGACGACCAGCGAAGATGCATTAACAGTTACACTCGTTAGATATTTTTAAATCCACCACGGTGTCCAGTTTATGTCAGTATACTCATCAAGCTAAAGGACTTCATGCGCATGCTCACTGCGTTCTGCTGTGATTTTAGTGTATCCTGCAGCTTTGTCTGTTTACCCAGCCGCATGACATATGTATTACACTTTTTTGATACAGTTTTCTCATTTACATGTGGAGACATACACTCTAAAAAAAAAAAGGTTCTAAATAGCACCAAAACTGGTTCTTTAGTCGTAACGAGGGGGGAACCTTTTTTGGTGCTATACAGCACCTTAAAAAAATAGATGCTATATAGTACTTTTGTCAAATGGTGTTATATAGCATCTATATTTTAAGGTGCTCATAATGTTACTTTACCCTTTCCGCAAATAAAACTGGCATAAGAGTTATGAGAATTAGCTATAAGAACAAGTGCTTACCAGTAGTAGTGGTGCTATTTAGCACTTTAAACCCCCCAAAGAACCACTGAAAAACCTTTATGGTGCTTTAAATGTTTTTTACACAGTAAAAGTGCTATATAGCACCATAACCACCTTAAAGAACCACTGAAGAACCACTGAAGAACCTTCATAGTGCTTTAAAGGTTCTTTACACAGTAAAAGTGCTAAATAGCACCTCAAATACCGTAAAGAACTACTGAAGAACCACTGAAGAACCTTTTTTTAAGAGTGTATATTAAAGCAATATGTATAGAATATTGTAAGAAGCTACAAGTATTTTTTATTATTATTATTTTTTTGCATGTGTATACTATTTTTAAGTGCTGTAACTCGTGACTTGTGACTTGGATTGTTTGCATCACCAAGATGCACAATTTTAGCTAGAAATCCTCTTTAATGTTCAACTGGATGGCCTAAGAGTGAGTAACAGCAGATTTGTACTTGAACATAATCTCTGTTTACGTTTTTTAAGCATTTTAGACATTGTTCAGACTGCTTTACAACATTTTAACTAACTCATACTATAGCATGAGTAGAGGATTAACACTTATTTTTAGGTTTAGTGTTAGTAGAATAAGCCGACATGTAGTTAATCAACTTATAATCAACAGAACGGCTGTTGGGGGTCCTTCAAAATCAAGTGATTGCAGACAGAAAACTAATGACTGCTAGTTGACATTTCATTGCTGTTTCTTATAGTTAATATAATGTCTAAAGTGGACTATCCAGTTTATTTCATTCATGTGCAGACATGCTGTATTTCTCACCAATAATACATGTATTGTGTCAGAAAATGTGTCCTTTGATTTAATTAAGCACAGTGTTGTTGTGAGATCTCAAAATGGCCTCTGTCGCAAGAGGAGACCAGCTTTAAAGTTGGCATGAGTCCTTCTACTTCTACCTTTGAATGTTCAGTACATCTACTTGAAATGGTTTCTAAGTATTGCAAATTAAATGGAGGATGATTTGAATGCCAGTTTGTACTTGGTTGTGGAGGATTTGACTGTCCAGTGGAATCACCGTAGGCACCATCGGGTGCAGAATGATTTCATATTTGTTTGAACCACAGCCTTCCGTAAAGGCAGGCCAGAAATGACACATACACTGATAGCCCGTCCTAAAGACTGATAGCCCCGCCACTTAAAGCATTCCAGAAGGTTAAAAGAGGGAAGGTTAGGATATTTGGTGACACAGTGGCTCAGTGGTTAGCACTGTCACCTCACAGCAAGAAGTTTGTTGGTTCGAGTCCTGGCTGGGCCAGGTGGCATATCTGTGTGGAGTTTGCATGTTCTCGTCGTGTTCATGTGGGTTTCCTCTGGGTGCTATGTTTTCCCCACAGTTCAAAGACATGTGGTATAAGTGAATAGGGTGCTAAATTAATGAATGCATGTGTGTGTGAGGGCGCCACGGAGGCGTAGTAGGTAGCATGTTTGCCTCACAGCAAGAAATTCGCTGGTTCGAGCCTCAGCTGGGTCAGTTGTAATTTCTGTGTGGAGTTTGTATGTTCTCCCCGTGGTCGCGGGGGTTTCCTCCGGGTGCTCCGGTTTCCCCCACAAGTCCAAATACATGGTATTGGTGAATTGGGTAGGCTAAATTGTCTGTAGTGTATGAGTGTGAATGAGTGTGTATGGAGAGTGGTTGCAGCTGGAAGGGCATCCGCTGCATAAAACATATGCTGGTGGTTCGTTCCGCTGTGGCGACCCCGGATAAATAAATGGACAAAGCCAAAAAGAAAATGAATGAATGAGTGAATGAGAGAGTTTATAGGTGGTTCACAGTGCTGGGTTACATCTGAAAGGGCAATTGGTGATTCATTCTGCTGTGGCAAAGCTGATGAACTGTGAGTGAGTAATATATGCATATGAATATAAGAAGAGTACATTTTGATTTTATGTCGACTCGAAGTGTAATTAACTGTCGAATCTTTGATTTTTCCCAGAGGAACTACAAATAATTTTTAGAATAAAAAATCACTTTATTCCCTAATCCCTCCACACAGTCTCCCTTTCAAATCAAAGCCCACTCAATCACTGAGCTAATAAGGTTGAATGAGGGGCGTTTTTTAGCTTTTGGCTCGCCCACTGCTCCTCTGACACTTTGAAATACACAGCGCTTTGCGGATGACGATGTACTGATAGGCGTTATTTATTAGGGTCCCGTCGTTCGTTGACAGATGGAAACTTAAAGAGAGGGCAGTAAACAGATAGTGCAAAGGCGGTGCCGTTCATACCCAAAGCTCGTGTCAAAGCGAGGAAATTGTCAACGAAGGCAAGAACTCGCTAAAAAACTCAACTCCGCTCGTGTTATTAGAGCTCGTCTTGTACAGCTGCACATTCGGACATTGTGCCATAACTGTCCTGGATTACCACTTTAGGAGCGCCATGACTTGGCAAACAAACGCTGCGCGCTAGGATGGCAGGAATATGGGTTCAGTGATAGGTAAGCGCACGTAAACAAATCTATATAGAGTGCAGTCGAGGCTGGAAAACCTGAACAGGTGGCATATCTCGGGACATACACGTCAAGTGGAGCAGACCGACAGCTTGCCTCTTTTCGTTAATCCTCTGCTGACGACGCTTTTCAGCCCCTCTCCTCCTCGCCGGAGAAAGACTTCATTTCGTGAAGTTCTCGCCGCGGTTTTGCAGTGCTGACAGGACGGGCTCCGGTGTCTTACAGGATTCTGGAGATGCGCGTGCAAGTTTCCCGTTGGATTTAATAACAAGCGCGTTCTTTCTTTCTCACTCCTTATGCCTTATGACTTGGATGTGTTGAATATCCACGTGTCAAAAAGCGACATGTTTCCTGAAATTAATAACAAGGTAATGTATTATAACACTTTATGCTTTCCTATGGATGCGCTCTTGTAAATAAATTTATATTATATGTGCAGCGTATTATTTGCTTGTTCTGGCTGCACTGGAGTTCACTGTTATAAACCTTTTAATAAGTGTAAAAATATGTTTAATATTTAAATGTTAATTTATATAGCCTACATGACATGATGTATTATGCTTAACATGTATTTGATTAATGGTTCATACTGTAAATCTAAAATTTTACTACTTAGAAATACTAACTATGATTTAAAATTAAACTTACACAGTATATTTAATAACATATTGACTATACATCTTATATAATGTCACAACGCTTATTGTTTATTAAATGGAAGGAATAAAATAAGTTACCAGCAAGTCTGAAATAATCTGAAAGTTGTTACACTGTTACATTGATATACCTATTAATATATCTTACTATTTATTTAAATATGGTATGGTTTAAAATATATGATGTGTGTATAATATACGAGACAAATCTTTACAACTGTCAGTTTCTCTGCATTTACTGTACGATTTTTACAATGCAATTTTTTTGTTCTGCAAACAAATAACATTTCTTCCAAATTTAAAATAGATATGTTGTTATTTAGAGCATTTTTTTGCATGAAATAACATAAAGCTGACATAATTTATATTAATTTTAAACAACACAATATCAATGTTTAAACTTCAGAAGAGTTATAAAAGTGAAACAATCCTGTTTTCCCAATAATATAAAATGAAGGCAATTGTTTTTCTGACCAATGTGCATTGTTGAATTATTCAATACTCTATATAAACGTATACTTTTCAGAAGCAGAAACTGTATTTACCATGTCAATTATTGCCAAGGACTAAAGAACCTTCTCACAATTTATTTGGTTACTTTCTCAAATTTCATTGCATTTCGCCTTCTAAGAAATGTAAGTCACAGTAACACGAGAGCGTTCTGTTCTGTGTATTTTCAGTTTTATTAGTATAATGCTGTCGTGCAAGGTTACAAATAAATTATGTAAGTCCCAATCCCCTGTTCATCCCATCAGTCCATCATTGAGATTTATTTCGCAGCTCTGTATAATGAAATAAACTGCACTGACAGCTGTATATTGTCAGAGATTGATGTTATTAGCGGGCCTTGCAACTGCATGAGTATATTTGGTCTGAACATGTGATGGTTCGCTTGGTTAAAATCCTCAGTGTCTAAGTATGAACTGAAGGCAATTGAACTTCAAGTTACTATGAAAGGCACTGAGAGTTCTGAGTATTAATTTATATTGAAGGCATATGATGTATTTTTGATCCTTTCAGGGTGTGGTTTGAATTTTGCTCATGACCATATTCTTTTTCAATGTGGTGACCCAAATTTGCCTTTGGGTCTTTTTTAGTATGAGCTACCAAAATGTAGGCATTAGCGTAGCTTTAATATCAATTAATCTGTTAAATAGTAATAGAAAATAATTTAGATATGAGTAGATATGAATATTATATATAATATAATATTTTATCTTATAGTAAACTAACACTAAATCCAAACTCAAATTTGTTTCATGAAATAAAAAAAATCTTTACTGCAAAAAACCATCAAAAAAGTATGCTTATTTTATTTTAGCTAGTTTAAAAACTTAATTAAAACAACAATAAGCATAAAAATATGCAAAAAATAATATTGTTGAAATTAACAAACACTACCTGATTATAAACTAAAATCAAAATAAAAACTCAATGATATTAAAATGACATTAAAATGATATGAAAATTAAGGATTCACTTTGAAACGAATCATTTTGTGATATGGTCAATATTAAAATAATATTTATATATTAAAATAAAAATGTATTACTGTCAAATATGTTATAATGCAAGTATAAAGATTTCATTTTTTTTAGATTAGATTTTTTACAGTATTGCATTTTAAATCAAGTATTTCGAATGCTTAAACATTTCATTTAAAAGTCCCATTACATTGGAAGTCTTACTTTATTAGTTTTGAACTTTTTTTAATAAGTTTATTTTGTTATTAGCTATTAATTTTTGAAACTTTATAAAGGATTACTAATAAAATACATTTAAGTGAAAACTTGATAGTGAAATGATCATGCACTATTGAATGTATGATATCTAACAACACCAATTTAAAAAAAAAAGTGCTCAAGAAGAGCACTGACCCACAAATTGTAACACAAACCCTTTGGTCCTGAACATAGAAACTCAAAGGTGTTAATATTTGAATAAGTCTTTTAAAGCCCGAGGCTCACATTGCACATCTGATCGCATGCAGTCTAAATGCAACAAATTTTTACTGCCTGTTTTCTAAATACATCTCTTTGTTGCTATCCGTGTCCTCTCTGATCCCTCTGTAAGCCTGTACAGTGAATGAATCCAGATAAGACCCAACACATCTGCATAGCTAAACCCTCCGATGCTCTCTGCCAAAAACCACCATATGTTTTAGACTGACCCCTGTGGATTAAGGGTGTGAGAGAGCCATATTAGTCTGTATTTGGGTGTATTGTCTGTGTTTCTTGGTCAATCTGTTTGACTTCTGCTCTATACTGTATTTGCCAAAACAACTATATTTTACTCAGATATTACTTAAAGTTGGTTGTATCTGTGAAAAAAAAGTTATGTGAACTCAGTAACTCAATATATTATGCAGAAACTAAAAAGAAAGTTACTGCAAATTTCTAAGTCCAATCATGGTTTGATTTTGACTCTTAAAGATTAAATGTTAAAAGTAAGTTTATTTTGTTGTGTTTTTGCTCAAGTGTTATATATGGAGATGTTTTAGTGATGAATGAGATTAAAATATTTCTGGTATGTTTGAGTTTGGGTGTTTCCATTGTGCAGATGAGTAGATCTCGTGGTGACAGTTGAACGAAGATCATTGGGATTATTTTTATTTTAGTATTATGGCAAGGAATGTGCATACTTTAGCATAAGTATAGTCTCTTTTATGATGATGTTAGTATGCTGTATGTACTTTTAAAAATAAAAAATATGAGTAATTTAATGGAGTTTTATAAAACGAAGATCCAGAAACTCAATTAAAATAAATGTTAAAATGTACTCCAACATATATTTCTAGGTAAAACGAATGCTATGGTTTGTATAATGGCAACAACTTGTGTTCCTTTTCACATTAATGATATTTACTGGAACTTATTTTGGATAAATAGAGGATTTTTTTTGTGCAGTTTTTTTGCACAACACCAAATAAATACCTCAAAACAACTAAACATTTGATATGTTTCCATTCACCAGTTTTTTTATTTAAAAAAAAAGGTTGATGGGAACGCCAAGATGCTCATCATGCTGAATATCGTAAAACATCTGAAATTAACCATTTCACTGTTAATGTTATTATATTATCAATTACCTCCAGCACTTTCAAGAGCCTCTGTGCTTTGCCTCTCATGCCTTCAACAGCCACCACACATTCATTATGTGTCGGCATTGTCGTCTGAGGTGCAAGTAATTTAATAAATAAGGAAAAGATTCACGCAGCTTCTCCTACCGCAGCAGACTTCGTTTTTACTTTTTGATATTTGGTGCCAGTTAATCAGGAAGTGACGATTTTGCTCTCTTTGACTACTTGGATGGAAATGATGCTTTATTCATCTTTAATGCAATTTTGGGCACAAATGTGATTAGTATCTTTGGATGGAAACATAGCTAGTGTCTATGATTTGTAATTAAATACGTTTGTTTCACCTAACCATTAACATATGGACAACTTTTCTGCCATTCTTAGTTTGTTCGGTAGCACTTTCTTGTGACGCAGAGCACTCAGATTCGAGTTCAGATTCGAGAAATAAGGTTCCACAAAAGAGCTAAAATTAATGTAAAATCAAGGTAAACCTATGTGGCTGTGATGGAATTTTTCTTATGTTTGCTTTTTAAAACACTATAGCAAAGAGTTTAGGTCAGTCTTTAGCAAGGTGATCTGTAGGACAAGTCCTGCCTTCTCATGGACCTGCACAAAAACGATGTGTATCTGACACGTATAACAAAACTTAGTCTAAGTAATGTATTTCAGATTTGAAAAGATTTAGACAGCACCCTCTAGTGGATTTGTCATCTGAAACATGCAATGAAACACAGCCAGATCAATGTATTTTACGTTTTGCAAAAATGTAAGCTGTATTTTTCATTTTATTTAAGTTTCATATGTGCATTTAATTGGGATAATGATTTTACATAACATTTTGTGAAGTTCACATTACTCATAAATATTCGTTTTTAGTTTTAAATAGTTTGACATTCAGTTTCCTTAACTTGTTGGGTTTTACAGTCTACCAGTATGTGTTTAACATGCTCTGTTTGTATGGCAGCCCATACCGAGAGGCGCTAAGTTTAGCTGGGGCTTTTCATCTGTCCTTATGTTGTCTGTCAGCGCTATTGACGCAAGCTCAGACCTGATTAAGATGGATGTGGGCCTGTTTACTTGCGAGTCCGCAATCATGAGTGATTGTAGTCATCGCTGATATCCTTGATCGCTCGAGGGGGAATATTAGTTGGGAGATGATTGCTGTGAAGTGTGAAGCGTGAAGCATCAAGTCAAGTAGTCTAGACGTCACTAATGCCCTTTGCAAGAAATAGAAATTCTGAAAAAATGAAGAAGAAAAAAAACTGGCAGCTTTGCTTGCTAAATACTTCCGTTAAAAATACAGTAAAAATAAAAAAATCTACTGAACAACCTATGAAAATAATGAATAATAATTACACTAATATAAACTATAAAATTATAAGTATACAGACATATTAAAAACTTAATAAAAAAAGGGGAAAACTAAATTACCCAACTAAAAGACACATGAAATAGAAACTACTATTAAATACTATATTAGCAGTTTAAGCAATTATACAAAAATAACATAAATATTAACATTTTAATTTTAAATAATAAATTAAATTAAATTTAAAATATATATAATTATAGTTATAATTATAAACAACATTCGCTGTAAAAAAAATGTTGGGTTGCACACTGTATGTTGTCCCAACAGAAATCTATTAAGTTAAAATTAATGGTTTTTAAAAATATAAGTGGATTGAACATAAGACAATTAAGTTGTCCCCAAAAACTCACGAATTGTGTTGTTTCAACTCATTTTAATAAGGTAGTTTGAACAAGCAGCAAAAATCATTTATTGAGTGTGTTTTCAAACTGTAATTTACAAAAAAAGAAAGAAATCAAACAATAAATTACCAAAATTGAGTAAAATTGTGAAGTTATTTTCAGATCATTCTGTAAACTTTACTATTTAATGTAACTGACAAAAAAGCTGACATTTGTGGTCATAAACAGGTTTACATTACAAAACACTTTTTAATATACATTTAAAACTGATTTACAAAAAGAAATCCTGTTGTTTTTAATCCCCTAAGAGTCAAAATTTTGATCTTTTACAGTTTATCCTTGTAAATAATATAAAAACGTATTGAATACCTATTGGAATCAAGCACTTTAACTTATTTTTTACTGTAGCTCTTTTACAGATAATATCACAATCATATTTACAGTGCGATGTGAGGCCAAACTGATCATCTGTCGTGAACGAGGGCGTCATCGAAATAGCTTTTGAATTGAAATCAAGAAAGCTCAGTGTACTGAAGATGAGTCATGGGCTGTGTTGAATAACAGAAATGATTCGCACAGTTATATAGGCATCATCCCACACATACGGCTGCGGATGTTCATGACGTCTCTCCTCCGCTCTCTTTCACAGTCAGCCAGACCCGAGGCTTTCCCTCACCCACACAGGGCTCAGGCCGACAACACTAAAATAGGACCCAACTGCACCTACACACAGGTGAGCCCATGGTCATGGAGAAAAACATAAGCGCTTATGATTTGATCGAGATGATGCACAAAGGAAATCTATGAGAAGGTGCAGAGGAATTTGGTTCAACCGATGAATTGAAATGTCAAGGACGCAAAGCAGTAAAATAAGGCTGGAAGAACTTTAAATTGCTATTGAATTTAATTTGAGGTCAGTATATTTTTTGCATTGATGGTTGCATGAAAATACTTTTCATAAAAGTGCTTTACAGAGGTTTAGGTTATTAAAATGTTGAAAGTTTTATTCGTTTTTCTTTTACATAATGCATTAATTGAGCAAACAGATACTAAACTAATCTAAAATGAGAGTAACGGCATTTATGATGTTAAAGGGATAGTTCACCCAAACATTTACTCACTATTTACTCAAACCTTTTATTAATTTCTTGATTCTGTTAAACACAATGTAGATATTTTGAAGAAAGATAAAAAATCAGTCACCATTGACCTGTTAAAGGGATAGTTCACGCAAACATTTACTCACTATTTACTCAAACATTTTATGAATTTCGTAATTCTATTAAACACAAAAGTAGATATAAAAAGGAGATGAAGTCGCCATTGACTTGTTTGACAAAGGAAGTCAAAGGTTGCAGGTTTCCGTCCTTCCTCAAAATATCTTCTTTTGTGTTCAACAGAAAAAAGAAAGAGTTGTGAGGAGTGAATTATGAGCAAATTATGATATTTTGCTTGAACTATCCCTTTAAGAAAGACTGTTTCAAGTCAGTACTTGATTCAAACTTCCTTTACATCACATAATAAAAATGTATCTCTTTTAAGTATATCACAATGACTCTTTATTTTTCTGTTTTCAGAAAACTTACAGAGTTACAATGTTTTTCTTCATCAAAAATCACTGTATTTACATTACATTGTGCAAAGATGTTTGATTTCGATATGTTTACTGGTATTCATTCTACCGGTTTGCTAGACATTTAGTTTTGCAATTAAGGTCCCGTGAAGTGCTTTGAAATGTGCATTTTTATTCAGTGTTTGACATAACCTCAACCGAAACACAAAGAGAGGGTGGGACATAGTGTAGATCAGGGATGTCAAACTCAATTCCTGGAGGGCCGCAGCCCTGCACAGTTTAGTTCCAACCCTGCTTCAACACACTTGCTGGTAGGTTTCAAACAAGCCTGAAGGACTCAATTAGTTTGATCAGGTGTGTTTAATTAGGGTTGGAACTAAACTGTGCAGGGCCGCGGCCCTCCAGGAATTGAGTTTGACATCCCTGGTGTAGATCCTCCCCTTTTTAAAAACCAGCCAATAGTGTTTTGTTTTATCACAGCCCTGTCAGTGAGAGTGGTTAAGCTCAAGCGCATCAAATGAAAAGCAAATGAGAAGCGTCTTGAAGGGGGTGGGGCATGTCAGACACTAGAGAGCCTGAAGGATGTGGTGACGTAAATAAAACCTAGTGTCCTAGTGACGAACTGCAAGCTTTACATGTTTTTTATCAGTTTTATATCTTCTAAACACACATTTTGTCACTGTTTTGTAGCACACTAGCTTTAAAAATAACTTAAAAAACTAACAATACTGATACTAACAACTAAAAAAATTATATTAATTTCATGGGACCTTTAAAATGTGCACATTTTCATTCAGCTGATGCTTTACTGTAAATAGGTTCTTCCATTGTTTGTCCGCTATCTACAGATGACAACAGATGATCCCTCTAAGCACCTATGGAAAGCGTTTGTGTTAAATCTTTAATGTTGAGGGTGATCTCTTCACACGCGCCTCTAATGAAGCACCTGGCATGGATTCAGCTATGGGTTTTAATGCACAGCTGCTGTACCTGAATTGTTTACGCGAAGCCTACTGTATTCTTGTAGGTCTCTGCAGGTTCCCCTATGCTATATTTAGCTTCTGTTTCTATGCGTCACGATCAAGTTGGCAGATGCCGCAGTATCTCCAGAACATATGAAATTGAATATCACATCTATCTATAGACACACATGCTCTTTTTTCAGCCCAGAAGTGTGTCGAGCGTTGGCTTTGAACCGTGAGATGGGGGAAAACCTGCGAGCTACGAATGGGCCCCTCCCTTGTGCGATGCCCTACATTTGCTTCACAGCAAACCTTTCGTTAAAATCCTTCCAAAAGAAGAAACTGAGTAAACGAGAAAGCGTGCTAGAGAAAACCTGTCAACCTCATTCTTATCACGTACCAAAATGTGAGATTTGTGGCATATAGTGTGATTCTGAAAGACTGCCCAATCGCTGCTTTTGTCCCCACCTCAGTCTAAAGCGTCTGCTGAAATTCCATCCTCCATGCAGGGGGTCGGTTCACTGAGGCCGTTGGCCACGCAGCTTGTGTGAAGCTCACGTATCTTTCCCCCCGTTGGCCCTTGTTACTGATTTGTAGAGTTTTTAATGTTGAACGGTGCTCACTGTATTGTTTCTCTTCTTTTCTAGAAGTGTGGGACAGGCGTTGGTACTTTGCCCCAGCTAGAGGCTCCTGTCAAGCAAGTTTTGGTGACCAATGGCAAACTTCTGCATTCAAATGGAACCTTACCAAGCATTGTCAAACAGTTGGTGCAAAGCACTCAGGGGAACCAGGTAAGATAACAATGCTGTAAAACATAACATTTTTAAGAGAACCTTTTAAGAGTTTAAAAAAAATAGTAAACGCTAGGCATCATTTGGTCTGGCAAAGTCAGAATCTGAGACTGACAGCAGAAGGTTTTTAATGATCAAGGGCACCACAAGAGGCTAACTGACTGACATGCAAACCAGTCACAGTTTGTATTGTTGAGCTGTATGTTTAAGGCTGTAATACCTGAACCCTAACTATAGTAACCCATACAAAACTAGATGTAATCCAATAAGAAAATACTTCAAAAGTCCTGAGGTGTTTACAATGCCACTGGTCCACTGCTATGGTGAGACAATGGGTCAGATTTTTTTGAGTATACAAATGTAACCACAATTATTTACCTCCCAAGCTGTAAGACATTCTGTAAAGTAGTATAGTGTGTTACCTATATACATTGTAATATACATACAATGATGCTGAAGGCATAAAGTTGATGAAAACACATCAAATTATCTTTAAAATTTTAATGTGCAAAAGTTATATTTTGTTGAATTTTTTTTTCTTTCTTTATAACCTTCAAAACATGTAACCTCTGCCCATTTATAAGCTTCTGTCACTTCTTCACTGGAACTCTGGCTTGTTCCTCACTTGCAAAATTTAAGATCTCTGATAATCTTTGCTGTCCGCATCATCATGACTTTATTTAATCTATTCATTTAAATCCAGAGACTGAACAGGCCACGCAAGAATATCACACAGCATTTCTTCAATTAAGCTTCGGTGGGTTTGGATTTCTTCTTTGAAATGATTGTCCTATTGGAAGGTGAAATTATATTTACGCTTCAGACTATAGAGTGAGAATCATCATACCTCTCCTGACTTTGTAAATCAGAGGTGCCCAAACCCACTCCTGACGCGTCACAAACCTGCAGAGTTGATCTTCGACTCTAATTAACCACCCTCCCCCTTTTCACTATTTGGGGGGCAGCCATCTGTAGTATTTAAAACCATTGTAAACCTCCTTAATTGCTCTCATTCTATCCCATAATGCACCAATATATCAAGTCCAAGTTGCTATTGTCTCAACAGCTCAAATGCCTTCTGATGGTCATGCTGATTCAATTCCTGTATGCCAATTGATGATGACACTTGCAGCTGAGTCATCCATCCATATTTGGAATCTTGCAATATGGAGAGTTCAAGTATAATGTGACAAGATAAATCTTCAGTGCTACTAGAGCTGGAGTTTGCTAAGTTTCAAATGAAGAGCTACAGTCTTTCTGGTGCATCCAGTGTTGGAATTACTAATATTCACTCATTCAAGTGGACTAATGTGGGGAATAGTGAACAAATGATATCAAAGCCATTACAAGTTTTTTAGGCTTGTTGAAGCTAAACTTTGAAAGACTTAACCACTCTAGGAATAGGATTACAATAATTACAATAGAAAAACTAGACGTTATACACTAAATCAGGGGTCTCCAAACCTTGCTCCTGGACAGTTCAGCTCCAGCCCTAATTTAAAATCCGAACTATGAGAATCATGATTTTCAGACACACTGTATGCTTCCTGATAGGTGTGTTGGAGGTAAAATCTTCATGAGAAGAACTTGACACCACTGTGGTAAATTACTAAGCATCAAATGCTACCAGGCTTTCAAGTCTTTCTAAGCAAAACAAACACATAATCATGTACCATGTTACTTGAAGATGCAAAGTCTCAGCCTAACACAGGGGTCACCAAAACTTGTTCCTGGAGGGCTGGTGTCCTGCAAAGTTTAGCCCCTACCCTAATCAAACACACCTAAGCAAGTTATTTAAGGCCTTACTAGGTATACTTGAAACCTCCAGGCAGATGTGTTGAGGCAAGTTGGAGCTAAACTCTGCAGGGACACCGGCCCTCCAGGACTGAGATTTGTGACCCCTGGCCTAACACATTTTGTCAACAAATTTACATGCATTTGGTAGAAAGTGTTTACAACTATGAGAAAGAGTGCTAGTTAGGACCAAAAAAATGCAACAGTAATTTACAACACAGACTCTTCACATCAGAAGACAACTGTGTTGAATTTATTTGAATTTATATGAATTTTAGATATGTTACAAACAAGAAGCTGTACAAAAATGCACTGGGATTGGTTTCTTTAATTGTCAGATGGCCTCTTGGGTGGTTCTTGATCAATGATAAAGTCCAGACCTTCTGCTGTTTGTCAATGCAAGATTAATAATGAGGTGTTTCCCAAACAACAACACAAGTCACTGATACACTACCAAAGTACAATATATTATTCCAGAAATGTACTGCAGGGGTGCTCAACCCTGTTCTTGGAGATCTACATTTCTGCAGAGTTTAGCTCCAACCCTGATCAAACATAACTAAACCAAGTTGGTAATTAAAGACATGTGTTTGATCAAGGTTGCAGCTAAACTCTGCAGGAAGGTATTTCTCCAGGATAGTGACAAGTGTTTTCCAAACTGTCGCAAATCTGGTGTTTGAACCACATTAGTTACATAGTTATGCACTATATATACACGTTATGTATGTTGTACATTGTATAGAACAACAACGTAAAGTAGAATAAAATGCGGGTCAGTTAATGAAGACGGTTTTGAGTGTACAACGTCTGCATGAATGCCATCCTTCATTTCTTATAATGCAGGAGGAGAGACCAAGGCCACAGTTTCCCAATCGCTTTGGATCATCGGTGGAAAACTTGTCTGAATCCTTAACCAGGAGCATTATTAATAAGTTTGAGAAGATCAGAACATATGAAGGACAGAGGCTGCCTATGTCTCCAACAAGTACGGCATTTTTTAAATTAATAAATGAATGTTTTAGTCAACAGATTGCTCCTAAAATAACGAAAAATAGCATTGGTCTGTTCTGTATTGTTTTTTTGTTTTTTTTTAGATATTTCTCTGGTTAATTAGATCATGTAGTATATGTTATATATATATATATATATATATATTGTATTATATTAATGTATATTGTTTTTCATCCTCAAAACAGCGGCACTGAAACACTTCCAGAACCAGTTAACAGAATTTGAGCGGGAGGAGATCATGGATTACTCTGAGATCTGGTATCTGGGTTTGGACACAAAGAAGATTGAAGGCTCCCAGGGATCCCCACAGAATGCCGGCTATGATGATGAACATGGAAGCTACTTAAAGGTTAGATATCATATGTCATATCTTTTTCCTGGCAGTTATTTTGGTATCATCAGTTTCTATTATAGAGTTTAATCATATACGTAGAAGTAATTGTTCTTTTAATTTTCCTATTTTTATTTTGTCAGTGTCATTTTAGTGTCGAGTTTATTTTGTTTTTGTCATTTTTATTTGCTCTTGTTTTTTTATGTTTTTTTTATGTTTTATTCGCATGAAGATGAAATGTCAGATGTTATATAGTTATTTTTTGTGAGTGTGCTTTAAAATATCATTTATAGATTTGGAATTATTTTCACTTCCTGGCATTGTTATTTTAGAATCACAGAGAATCCGATATACTTCTTATTAATATAAATAATTTTATTTTATTATGTTTTTTTTTTCATAAGGTGTTTAATCATGACAATAAGTATGCCAACTTAATCAAGGTCATGATATATCATATATCTTCTTGTGATTATATTACTTGCCTGGCAATGTTATTTTAGAATCATGGAGCTCTTATTACTATTTTTATAAATAGCTTTTAAGGTTTATTAATAATTTATTCTCATTTTTTCATTTTACATTGAAATAGTTTGAGTAATTTTGTATATTTTTGCCATGGTATATATATATATATATATATTTTTTTTGTCTGTCAGATAACTATAATAAATTGTTGCCTAGCAGAGTTATCATTTGATATACATTATAAGATTGCTGTCAGATTACTGGCTGACATACTGACCTCATTTTCAACTTCATGTTAAATGATGAAATTGCATTACAGCACGAGTTTGGATAATTCATCCACAGGCAGTCTGCCGTCAGCACCGTCAATGTGCCTTTTCACAAAACCTTGACTGGCCATTAGACTGAATTATTTCAGCCTCAACCATTTAAAGACTCACAGCGCTGGCATTTGCAGGCGAAACATGTAAACAAAGTCACATGTCAGACAGTCCAGATGTGTTTTACTTCTCAAATCTATCAGCAAAAGTAACAGGGAGTAAAAGGAACTGATTATTTAATCATAATTAATTGTCTGTAAAATGTCATGTCTAATACGGCTGCACAATATATCGTCTAAGCAATAGTCACATCTGCAATAGTCACATCGTTGCATGTGTAATGTCCACTCATGATTGTAGTTGAACAGGTACAATAGTTTGCCATTGCAAAATGTATCCATAATTTTGTGAAAGTTTGTCATTTGCATATTTTTAGACCTGTTCTGTTATTATTAAGCATTTCAGGAGAGCTTAAAAGCACAAGGAATTCTAACGCTTGTAGCTAAAGATTATTTATTTTTAAAGATTATTCCAAGTTCTCTGTCTGAATACTATAAGACTTCTCAGAAAATCAGAAAAGCTCTGTTTCTTTCTTTTGCATCTTCACTATTTTGTATCTAGCTATTCTTGTAATTTGATGATGTGTTATGCAGAATAATCATAATCAGCCTAAATTATGAAATATATTGCAGAAAAACAAAATATAACAATATGATTTTTTTCTAATATCTTGCAGCCCTATTGTCTAATGAATATTTATATTATATAGCATGATTGGCCTTTTGAGACTAATTTTAAAAAGGAATAAGATCATTGCACATTATATTATATGCACATTATAGGTCAGCCCAGATGTGCATAACGTCAGAAATCCATGAAGGAGAACCGTTTCTGCATCTCAGTATTATCATTGCAATGTTTCTCTAAGTAACAGGAAGTCTGGCACTGTAAAAAGAGACATAAATAATCCTGCTGAGCTGTTCGTCAGCTGACTCTGTCCTCTAAATACTCTTTGCAGGTCCTGCATGACCATATAGGCTATCGCTATGAAGTGCTGGAGGTGATTGGGAAAGGATCGTTTGGCCAAGTTTTGAAGTGTTTGGATCACAAGACAAATGAGATGGTGGCCATCAAGATCATTCGAAATAAGAAGAGGTAAAGTGAACCACAGTCTTAAATGTTCATTTTCAGTACAATAGGAGTCAGCGGCCCCTAGGGGCCCATAGGGGTCCTACAGATCTCTCTCTCTCTCTCTCTTTGTTTTTTTTTTTTTGTGAAAAATCAACAATGCTACAATATTAAGAGAAGATGCTAAAGGTGACAAAAAAGGGTTACAAAAAAAACATAATCATTATACTTCCCCAAATGACTGACTACATTATTAATCACCCCAAAATATGTTTTATATTTAAAAATATAATGTAAGTTTTCAAAAATATTATGCTTAAATATGCAAATAAAAAATCTATATCCTTGAAATCAAGTTCAAAATTCTTGTGTAATTCATTCATTCATTTTCTTGTCGGCTTAGTCCCTTTATTAATCAGGGGTCGCCACAGCGGAACACTGAATGTCACACGGAATGTTACGCTGAAACAAAGCTACTTATGAAAAGCAAAAAAAGCCCAAAATTGACAATTTACCTGCAGTTTCTTGACTTAAATATTATTAAAATAATGTACAATTACAATGACTTAAGTAAAAGAAAAAAAGAATTACACTTATTTAATTAATTTAAATTAAATGAAACTCTTTTCCCACTATTTTTTCTCTTTGTAAGGCTATGAGAAGCTCTTCGGCGAGCTTTTATCTGGGTCAGTGTTTACAATGGAGCTGATATAGTGAAGGGTGTTAAAAGGTGTCAGTTGTGTATCTCATTACATGCTTGAGCAGATCTGATCTCCTGGCCTCTGACTGCCATCGCACCTGCTATGACTGATGCGTTTACAGTACTTAGAGCCCTCTCAAAATGTAAAGCCCTGTACAGCTTTTCTGATGCTTTCAGTTCAGCTGTAGAGTTGAGGGAATTATTTTCTGCTCTCTATATTTAGGCTGTTTAATATGGTTAATAAGTTTTTATGTCATTAATAGCAATTAATTAAATCAAATATATAAAAATGTATAAGGTATATTTATTTTTTATATCAGTGGTGTTAATAATGTCTGACTATTTAAAACTTAATTAATTGCACATTTTTATTGTAATTCATCAGATTTAACTTTTTAAAACCCTCCAAATTTTCTGTAACTCATCATGATTAATTACAATTAAGAGTGAGTATTTGCACATTACTAATATTTCTAATATAAATATTATTAGTTGATCTATTTGTTGATTATTATTAACATTATTGATATGTTAATAATAAAATGAAAAACTAAAATCTGAAATTTGTTAGAGCTGTTGATTAGCTCTGTTTTTATTATTTTGTATTTTTAATAGGTTTTTTAATATAAATTTTACTTAATATTAATATTAACATTTAAAATACTTATATATTAAAGCTATTAATCATGACTGTTTCAAACTCATTTAAACATTAAATTAATTGTGATTAATTCAATCTAATATCAACATTTCTAATAAAAATATATCATATAATCTTCATTATACATCAATGCATACAATAATGATGATTGGCTGACAAGATTGGTTAGTTAAAAAACTATTGCTACACCTCTTCTGTAAACCATGGTAAAAATGTATATTTGTATGTATGTATATTATTTTTAAAATTATATTACTGTATAATATTATAATAATATGGGATTCATTCTAATGTACTTAAACTTTAGCCTTTAAAACACTAGACATTGAAGAAATTAATATTAAAAATGTAGTAATCATCATTTGTAACTTATTTATAACATTGTTCATTAAAAAAAACATGAAAATCTGGGAAAATATTCTAATAAGCTGCATATTGATTACTACTTCACAATAGCAATGTTAATAGTAATAATTTCTTTTTTTCCCCGACAGGTTTCATCATCAGGCCCTGGTAGAGCTGAAGATCCTGGACGCTGTACGGAGAAGAGACAGAGATAACTGCCACAATGTTATTCACATGAAGGAGTATTTCTACTTCCGCAACCACCTGTGCATCTCCTTCGAGCTGCTCGGGTGAGTGAAGATTCATTGATATGCTCTCCATTTAAACCGTCTTAAACCTGTCTAGTAACTCGCGTTAAACAGGGAATCACAGAGCTTACTTAAATAGAAGACTTCTCTGTTACTTCAGCTTATTATAGACAGCTATTTCAGGAGAATATCAACACATATTTTGCTTTCAAATTTATGAGTGAAACAGTATATTAATTTAAAAATAATAATCTATCTAAATCTATCTCTTTATAGACAAATACAACCAGTACAGATCATCTTATTAGTTACATTTATTTAAAACGAATACATATTTAATGTTTGTGTGATAAAAAAAAAAAAAATTATAATATGTTATATTATAAAGTAATAAATTATTTTATAATATAATTATCATTTCATGTTGACTAGAAAGACAAGATAAAACAAAGATACAACCAAATAAAAACAATAACAATTACCAACATGGTAATTCAATTATTCTATGGATATTTAAGAAAAACATTTAT
This sequence comes from Danio albolineatus, assembly GCA_903798035.1. Lineage (NCBI taxonomy): Eukaryota > Metazoa > Chordata > Actinopteri > Cypriniformes > Danionidae > Danio > Danio albolineatus. Next base: position 2,127,217 of record CAIGQQ010038113.1, read on the forward strand.
TTATTTATTTATTTATTTATTTATTTATTTATTTATTTATTCATTTATTCATTTATTTATTCATTTATTTATTGATTGATTCATTTATTTATTTATTTATTTACATTTTATATAAATTATTTATGTATTTTTTTATAATAATTTAACATTATGATGTTAATAGATTTTTATTTGCAAGAAGTAATAATTATTAAGCAGATCATCACATTAGTTTTGATTTAAAAATTGTGTATTATTTCTTTCTTTCTTATTTGTTTTAGGAATAATAATTTTAGTAATTTATAATTTAATAATTTGTAAAATATTTTTTGTTGTTCAATAAATAATTGTATCTTATCATTTATGATTTTTTTTTTATGTTATTTTATCTTTAAATTTGGGTCCATTTTAATTCATGTTGACAAGATTGGCAAGGAAAAACATTTTTTATACAACCGGTACTGAGTACCATATTAGTTATTCAATTAATATTCATTGGATGTTCAATTTAAGTTTTTATTTACATTTTGATTTCATGTTGATTTTTCAGTAGACCAGAAAGCCACTGTTTAAAAACAAAACATACACAGTGCGGATCATCAAATTATCTCTGATTCCTTAGTTAGTTTGTCACATTAGTAGTAATTCATCACCCGTGCCGCTGGTTCATCCCATCGCTTATACCCACGAAGTGAGAGTTTCCTCCCTCAGGACCTTTAGGACTCTGGCTAAAGTGCACAATTAAGTCTCTTCGCAGGAAAAGCAGCTTCATCTCTGTCAGAGCCTGACCTTTAGAGATGCGTCGCTCCCTATCTAGGGTTACTGTCACTGAATCCTTTACTTAATGCCTTGATTAGACCCCTATCTCTTTCTCTGCCCACTCATGGTGTGAAGTCTCTGGTTACATGAAGCTGTTCACAGCTGCTGTTTTAGGCCTCCTCACTGCCAAACATAATGACTTTCATGAGTTTCTCTCTGAGGGCTCTTTAGCATAACGCTTAGCGGTTAACAGACTAACAGCGAGATTTTCTTTTATGGAAGCGTTTAAAGACGGGAGCTCGTTGAGTGACAATGGACGTGTTTGTATCGAGGTTTGGCATGAGGTTGCGCTAAAAGTGACTGTGCTGCCATCTTGAGGCATTCAGAGAACATTTACATTTTGTTTTACATGATTTATTTTACACAATTATTTATCCAAACCAGCTTAGAAATTAGGAAAATAGATGCAAGTCAAATCACTAGGACAGCAACAATATGTAGATGCTATGACAAGTCTCAGTCTACACTGTAAAATCATGTCCATTCATTCATTTTCCTTTGGCTTAGTCACTTTATTCATCAGGGGTCACAACACTGGAATGAACCGCCAACTTATCCAGCATATGTTTTACACAGCGGATGGCCTTCCAGCTGCAACCGAGTACTGAGAAACATCCATCCACACTCATTCACACACATACACTACAGCCAATTTAGTTTATTCAATTCACCTATAGCGCATGACTTTGGACTGTAAGGGAAACCGGAGCACCGGGAGGAAACTCACGCAAACATGGGGAGAACATGCAAACTCCACACAGAAATGCCAACTGACCTAGTCGGGACTCGAACCTGCAACCTTCTTGCTGTGAGGCAATAGTGCTAACCACTGAGCCACTGTTATTTCATCAAAACATTTGAGTAAACTACCACATTTGTTATGTTAGTAGAACATTTTATTTTGAGCTACACATTTTTTTGTGATAATAACTGTGGTGCGAGGTGTCTCTAAACCTTTAGTTCATCCCTCCCATCTCGTCACGATAGCTGGGCTTCTATCACCCCGTGTTAATGCACATTTTGAAGTATCATATGAGAAATGAGTGATGGAAACGGCAAAAAGTTTTAAGCTTGAGCTGGCTTGCGAATAACAAAGGATGGAAACACCATTTGCCATCTAACTCTGATATAGCAAACACTGGCTGGTTGTACTGCCTATTTAAAATGAACTGAATCAACACAATTCTTAAGTTTTTGGGGGGGCAACTTAATTGTTTTATGTTCAATCCACTTAATTTTTCAAAAAAAAAAAAAAGATGTTTGTGGGACAACATGAAGGAATTGTGTGGAACCCAGCATTTTTACAGTGAAGATTGCACCCACATGACCAATCAGCATATCACCAATCTGTATTATGCTTGCTTTGATTGCTGTCAGTTGCTAGGTTACCAATACTACACTCAGCCACTCTAACAACTTGATTGAAAGAGCTTAATTTACTTTTGTGATTTTTCCTTTTTTTTCCATGAGAACTTTAAAAATGTTTTAGATATCATTTTAAGAACACATTTAGAAAACATTTTAAATAAACTAACTCATGCAGTTGTTTGCATTGACGTCACATAACCAATACTACATGATTAAGTGCTAGTTATCATTTCAAAGTATCACAAAAATTCTTCACAATCACAAAATTTTGAATAAAAATTACTTAATTCCCAAAAAAGTATTTACGCCCTTTTTGGGTGGTTTTGAACTTGTGCAAAAAAGTCCAAATGTGAATAATGGAATGAATAAATAAACAATTGCTAATAATAGGAATAATATCAATTGCATGTTTTAATGTGACCATCAAAGAGACATTTTACTTAAATTATCATTGAGGATATAGATAGAATAAAATTGCAAGTGCTGTTGTTGGACGATCAAATGTTGACTAAACAGCTGCAGATCACTGCTCTGCCAATAAGAGCGGTTGAGCTCAAATACATTAAATAAAAAGCAAATGATAAGCGTCTTGAAGGAGGTGGGGCATGTCAGATACTAGAGAGCATTTGATTGGTTATGATTTGATGAGAAACATGATTTGGTGGCATGAATAAAACCGTTTTACATGTTTATATCTGTTTTATATCTTCTAATCACAAATTTTGTCACTGTTTTGGAACGCACTAGCTTAAAGATATCTTAAAAACTAACAATACTGATACCAACATCTCAGTCATTCATTCATTTTCTTTTCGCCTTAGTCCCTTTATTAATCTGGGGTCGCCACAGCGGAATGAACCTCCAACTTATCCAGCATATGTTTTACGCAGCAGATGCCCTTCCAGCTGCAACCCATCACTGGGAAACACACATACACTTCCATTCACTCACATACACTATGGACAATTTAGCCTACCCAATTCACTTGTACTGCAAGTCTTTGGACTTGTGGGGGAAACCGGAGCACCGAACACAGGGAGAACATGCAAACTCCACACAGAAATGCCAACTGACCCAGCCGAGACTCGAACCAGTGACTTTCTTGCTGTAAGGCTAGATCACTACACACTGCGCCACCGTGCTGCCTGATACCAACATCTAAACATCTTTATTTCATTTCATGGGACCTTTAAAGATGAAAGCCCTTGAAAGACTTCACATACTATAAGCCTGAATTGTTGAATTCAGATGAAGGGGTGCAGAGCAGAAGTTGTTTTGTAGGCAAATGACTACACTTGAATTTCATTTGAACAACAACTGGCAACCAGTCTAAACGAATGAACAAAGGTGTGTAAGGTGCACTCTTTCCTAATTGCTAAAGATCAGTTTGGCTACCATGTTCTGGATCAGTTGAAGAGGCTTGATAGTGCTAGATGGGAGGGCTAAGAAGGATGCATTCCACTAACACATGTGCTTGTTATCAATGCTGTTTATGCTGAATTAGTGTCAAATAACAGAGAGCTAACTGAACAATTATCTGGCTGCTTTCTTAACAGGGCAAACCTGTATGAGCTGATCAAGAAGAACAACTTCCAGGGCTTCAGTCTGGGTCTGATTCGCCGTTTTGCTCATTCACTGCTCAAGTGCCTCCAGATGCTGCACAAAGAGAAGATCATTCACTGTGACCTTAAACCGGTAAGCCTCAGCACTGTCCATGTATGAATTAGATAAAGGAATAATATGGAATATGGAATCATATTTTTGTGTTCTTTTAGACGTGAGCTATATTCAAGACAGCCAAAACATATACAATTCATTTGTACTTTTAATTTTTGAGTACT
>CAIGQQ010038113.1:2139561-2156698 GCA_903798035.1 Danio albolineatus
CCAACTTTAATTGAGGTAACATTTGCTTTGAATTCGCACATTCGTTCGTTTTTGAACAGACCGAAAATATTCGGTCTGAAATCACATGCAAGTATGACTTCACAACTATATTAGAATTTCAGAATCAGAACGAGCTTTATTGGCAGGTATGTTCACACATACGAGGAATTTGTTTTCGTGACAGAGCTTCTACAGTGCAACAGAATTACAGAGACAGGACAAAAAACAGATAATAAATATATTAAAAAAATAAAAGTAGTGAATGCAAATATACAAATGACAAGTGTATGTACAGGTATATTACTATATACAACGTTGTAATTTGACTGAGAACAATGTTATACTTAGATAATCATTGGCTGCTAATGTGATGCCCTGTTAGAATTTCCAAATAATACTTTTCTGAAATTATATTATTGAGGAGGAGTATGTGCGAATATAAAACCTACTTTACCCCAATTTTCTAGCTAGCATCACAGAACAGAAGCACATAAGATACACGAGGGAAACTCTGTAATGTACAATAAATATATGTGATAATTTTAGTATAAACTATGCATATAATATATCTATATGAAATGTGTGCTTTATGACAACTAATACAGTTAATCATATAATCTCTGCATATGATACATATAAACTAGCATATGTACACACAAACACTCACATTATATAGTGTATATTTAGCACGCATTATTTTATTTATCACATGCAGGTTTTATGCTAAAAAAAATAGAGTTAAATCTTCATTCATTCATTCATCTTCTTTTCGGCTTAGTCCCTTTATTAATCCGGGGTCGCCACAGCGGAATGAACCGCCAACTTAACCAGCATTTGTTTTACGCAGCGGATGCCCTTCCAGCCACAACCCATCTCTGGGAAACACATCCATACATTCTCATTCACATACATACACTATGGACAATTTAGCTTACCCAATTCACCTGTACCGCATGTCTTTGGACTGTGGGGGAAACCGGAGCACCCGGAGGAAACCCACGCAACCACGGGGAGAACATGCAAACTCCACACAGAAATGCCAACTGGCCCAGCCGGGGTTCGAACCAGCGACCTTCTTGCTGTGAGGCAAACGTGCTACTCACTACGCCACCGTGGCGCCCGAGTTAAATCTTGTATAACAAAAATGTTTTTTTATTATTATTATTATTATTATTATTATTATTATTATTATTCATAACGTATAAATTAAGTTAAAGTAACTTAAAAGAATATGTTGGCATGGCTTAATTGTGATGGTGTGAAAAATTATATAAAAATTTTCTGGAAAAAAAAAAGGGAAAGTTCAGGATGCACCCGATTAAAAATTTGGCCAAGAAACACTAAACAAACAGTTACAGAAACAAAAATTACATTTATTTAATAGTCACTTCAAGTTCACACATTAAACCATTTTTATATTAATTTACTCTTACTGTTTTATTGTCAATACTAATGTTTGATTGATGTCTTAGCCTTTCCACAGTTGAGGCACTTATTGAGCAAATAAATTTGTCTGTTTCTTTTTTGCTTCCACAATTTCAGTCTGAAATGCTTTATTTCAGGCACCTGTTCTCCGGTGTTGCTGGCAGCAGCTCCTGTGACGGTACAGCAGAGGAAGATCCATCATGCCGTGGTGCCCCGTGGGAAAGGAGGCCGCTCATCCTCCAGTGGACTTGCTGCCACTGTTTTTGGAGCCACTGGCTTTCTTGGCCGATATGTAGTCAACCGTCTCGGTTAGTCATCACTAAAACCAGACTGAGCGTCGTTCACTTACAAGCAGTGGTGTGAAGTAACAAATTACAATACTCAAGTTTCTGTAATTGAGTAGTTTTTCTCAAGAATTGTACTTTCACTTGAGTACGTTTTTACTGCTGTTTACGTCACTATTTTCCTTCAACCTGCAGTCATTATCTTTTTTTTTTCCTTATATTTTGTTATATTTGATTGGCTAAGTAGAATAATCAGTCCTATGGTCCCCATCCAATCAAATCAGAACCTACAGTACAACCTCAAGACACCTGCAGGCGAACATGTACAGTGTGAAAGCATTAAATGTGTCCGAGAAGACACTATATCATTACACACAATTCCAGAGAGACTTTAGATGATCATGAAGATGAATATGTCTACTATATGAGATCTGAAATCACCAAATGGCCTCAAACAATCACTAAATTCAATACAGAATGTTACGTTTTCTCTCACACACAAACACGCACACACACAAATAGCATCTAAATTTATCAACCTTTCACATCTTACTACTCTCGAGTACTTTTGAATTGGCTACTATTTCCTCATACTTTGAGTAATATTTACAATAGATACAGATACTTTAACTCTATTTGCACTATGTTTTTGGGTACATTTACTTGAGTATGACTTTTCAGTACTCTTTCCTAGGCATGGGCTGGTATAAGATTCTGACGGTATGATAACCTTGGATAAAAATAGCACGGTTTCATGGTATTGTGATTACTGCTATAAAACATATTCTTTTTAAAAGTCTAGGTAAACACAATTGAACACAATTTATTTTATTTTGAGAAACATTTTAAATGTTTTGGAGCAGTAAACATGTCAGGCTAGATAATGAAAATGAATCACAGGTTTACAATTTAAAATGACGTCTTTGGATATCTTTTCTGCTGGAGATGCTGTTGTAATAATAAAAATAAAAAAAAACTGACTTTTTCAAACCGCAGTATACCTTGAAAACGGTTATTGCCCCATACCTACTCTTTCCGCCATTGTACTTTTGGTATTTCCATTGATTTTAAAGTTTGGTTTTGTTTTAGGACGTATGGGTTCCCAGGTTGTGATCCCTTACCGATGTGACCAGTATGATCTCATGTACCTCAGACCTATGGGTGATTTGGGACAGATCATTTTTATGGTGAGTGTACCCAATACAGTGTCTGTTATATAAGAGAATAGAAATGAAAGTGAACTACATGAATAAAATACTTTTTGGTGCTTTTTTTAAAGGAATGGGATGCAAGAAACCAGGAATCAATCCAAAGAGCAATCTCTCACTCCAACGTGGTGATCAACCTTGTCGGAAGAGAATGGGAGACTAGGTACTGGAATATTGGCATCATGATATTGGAGGGGGAAAAATCTAATTGCATATAAAAATGCTTTTAATCATGGTCCAAGAAAAAAATAGTCTAGAAAAAAGTTTGACCTCATTGGAAATGAAAGGGAAAATAATTTTGGTTAGCGAAAGTATTGTGCTAAAAAAAAAAAAATTCAAACCCTATTGAAAGTTAATTTGTAAAATGTTTGGAATTTGAACAACTTTTTTAAGAGTAAGTTTTAGTGATTAAATTGTGTTATTCATAACAGTGAGTAACAAACTTCTATGATTTTTTTAGATGACCTTTTTTAACAATGATTTACCATTTATTTTATTGTTTGTAAAATAGGACCTAATTATGTTCCAAAGCATTCAATGATTATTACAGTTTAGGTTCAAACTTTCCTTTCCAGGTTTATGCTCAAAAAAAGTGGTTAATAAAAATTGTATATATATATATAATTTAATACACTAAATTTCCCTAAAAACTGATATTAATAAAAAAGATATTAATAGATATTCAGTAATCTAACAGGACATTCTACCTGTATAGTGATCTGGTGTGGTACATTAGTCTAATTTAATCTAATCTAAATCTAATTTTTAAAAAATATATATGTTTATCATGTTTTGGATCATATTTAATTTATCTGATTTTTATATCTTGTATTGTATAAAAGTGACGCAGCATGGAGTATCTAATTGATGTCATAGATGTCTTTAACGATTTCTTATTTTTTTTTAAACCTTAAAACCGTTAAATGTTAAAATTACAACTTTACTAAAACATCTGAGCTTTACTCTTTCTCCAAGTCAACTGAAATCTGCATTAACGTAACGAAACCTTAACTTCAAAACTTTGTAGTGATTTGCATATATGCTCAAATAGATTATTTCTATAGTTCACACTGCCTTTTTCTCCCTTTTTTTTAAGCAACTACAAGTTTGAAGATGTGTTCGTCTCCATCCCTCAGCAGATCGCGAGGGCAACTCGCGAAGCTGGAATAAAAAAGTTCATCCATATTTCGCATCTTAACGCAGACATCCGCAGCCCCTCCAAGTATCTGAGAAATAAGGTAACGATAACATCCTTACATGAAAATCAAGTGCCTAGTGAATAATTATTCACAATTAAGGGAGAAAAAAAACTCGAAAGAAGAAATGTCATCCAGTTGTAAAAACTGTACGTCAACAATTATATCTTACAAAATCTAGGTTGATAGTAAATTTAACCTATAACCAAATAACTATTTTAAGGGATAGGTTCCAAAAAATTTGACTGGTCGAATCTAGGGTTGTGCCATGTAATCAACGTGATTTTCGTTTGCATCGTGTCTGAAAAGCGGGTTCTTGTGAAGTTGTAGCATGTGCATTAAGATCAGAGGTGTCCAAACTCAGTCCTGGAGTGCTGGTGTTCTGGAGAGTTTAGCTCCAACCCTAATCAAACACACCTGAACCAGCTAATCAAGCTCTTACTAGATGTACTAATAACTTTCTGGCAGTTGTGTTGAAGCAAGTTGGAGATAAACTCTCCAGGACACCGGCCTTCCAGGACCGAGTTTGGACACCCCTGGTTTAGATGAAGCTGAGTTTAAAGGTGCATTATGTTTGACTCCCTGTGATTGAACGAGGTATTGCACACCTGGTTCAAAACAAATGGAAGCGCAGGTTGCCAGATTGACGACACTGCCGAGCCTAAAGGCTGATTTAAATCATGTTTTAAATCAAAGCAACGACTTTGAAATTTCCAAGTAAATAGTGGAGTGTTCCTTTAAGTGAGATGATTGCACCTTTTTTCTATCATAATTAGTAATGATGTGTTGAATCTTGCAGGCAGTAGGTGAGGAGGCGGTGAGAAATGAGTTCCCTGATGCCATCATTATGAAACCCTCTGAGCTCTTTGGAAGAGAGGACAGGTTCTTGAACCACTTTGCTAGTAAGTGTCTTGAAAACAGGTATTCCTCTTAACAACTTCAAATTTTGTCCTTTGTGGTGTGTTTCTGAAAATAAAAATAGCATTTATTAGATTATCAAAGGGACTTTCCCACCAAAAAGAAAACTTCTTTCAAACTTTCTATCAGTGTTGTACACCAGTGTTTCTCAGACACGTTTATGGAGGGCCACCAGCTCTGCACATTTTCCATATCTCCTTAAAAAAACATACCTGATTCAAATCATCAGCTTTTTAGCAGAGAGTGCAAGATCTGAAAAGAGTGTTACAAAGACATGCAAAACGTGTAGTGCTGGTGGTCCCCCGGAATTGTAGTTGAGAAACACTGTATAAACTCGTTTCCACTGAGTAGGTCGGTATGGGTAACCTTTATTAGACTTGTGTCTCCACTGCCAAAGCGTACCAATGGTGTATGATATAAAGTGGCAGTCTCTGAAATGTTAGCAATTACAAATAACAAAAATACCAAAAACTTACATTTAGCCCTTATTTGGGTTCATAAATGATACAAAACATATACAGCCAGTACAAACCTCTCATCTTTATTCTTAAACATGTAACGTTAACATCTCTTTAAAAAGTAATTCTGTCATTTCGAGTTCATAATAAACCAAAAGGTAATGATAATAGTTTAATTTGGCAGTTTGTTCACCTTTAGGTTGCTGAAAGAATCATTCGCTCCTTTGTTTTTGTTTTTTTTTTGTTTTTTTCGGGCTTCTCCTTTGTTTTTTCACACTTCACTCTCGCGTGTTTCTGTCTCTAAAAGGATCGGAAATCAGAAGCACTTCAATAATCATGCGCACATTATTATCACAAGCTCAAGAAGTTCGTTATTTCAAACATAGATGCTCGGCGAGCGCACGCAAAGTCTCTGGTGAAAGTAAAAACTCATAAACAACTGAACGCACGCAAATTCAGCTCTTCTTGGCTTTGTGGCTGTTCATCAAGATGACGGCAAGGTTTGTTTGAACTTGGCGCAACCATGGCTTGTTATAATACGTCTATAGTGTAACTGTGTAATGTCTTGGTGGTGTATTTAAAAATGACGCTTCCTTTTTTTTAATTCTCCTGGCTTGTACAGGCGCTAGTGACCTTTCTCTGTAAACCAATAGCGTTCACCTGCGAGTCTAGCTCTGCCTTTTGGTACCCTTTTGTTGTGCTAGGTACCTTTTGTAAAGGGTACCCAAAAAGTAGTACGGTAAGGTTCACTTTTAGGTAGCTTTTGACAGTGGAACCGGGCATAAAAGCGTACTGACCTATAACGTACCACTGTGGAATCGGGCCATAAGCATGTTCTAAATAGTATTTACACTAATGCATTATCGCTTTGAAACATAAGTTTTGTTACGGTTAGCTCTGGCCTCTTCGACACATGAAAACTAAGCATTTTCTAAACACTGAAGGCCCTGTTTTAGAATGCTGGTGTTCAGTTTCAGTATATACAGACTGAAATAAACCTCAACTGGTAGACTGCAAGTATGGATGATATAAATGCAAACCCTGCAAGTGTGAATGGTCATGTTTTAAGTGTTTTTCTGAAATTCATTAAACTCCAATATATACAAGTAGCATTTTTAAATTGTGCCAATGTCATTCAGTGCCATGTTGCGCCATGTCATTCAGCCATGATATCCAACTTTATGGAATTAAAAGCGTACCTGTACAGTAAAAAAGGTCTTTAGAGATTTCTTTTAGATTACTTTACACAGCAAGTTTGCATAACTTTACCATAAAGTATTGCATTTAAAGGCTTAGTTTAGCCAAAACTGAAAAGTCTCTCTCTACTTAACCCACCACTTTTTCCAAACATGTTGAGTTTTTTCTTCTTCTTTGGTTTAAAACAAAAGATATTTTGAAAAATGTTGGAAATCAGTAGCCATTGACACATAGTTGGAGCATAATATAGTGTTTCTTCTGCTATGGATTTCAGTGTTTTTTCCATTTCCATCATCTTTCAAAATATATTTAAAAATTCAACAGGAAAAGAGATCATTTTACTTGTTAAGCAAGGCTTTCGTAACATTTTAATAATCAATATTGAATTTTTTAATTAAAAAAAAAAGACTTGAGAATTAAGTTTTCACAGATCACAAAATTGTCTTGTTGACACCAAACTATTTATTTATTTTATTATTATTATTTTTTTCCTTATATAGACATGCGCTGGTTTGGCACAGCTGTACCTCTAATTGCAATGGGCAAGAAGACAGTCAAGCAGCCTGTTCATGTGAGTATCAATCAATCTTAAAACACAACCAAATCTTACAGTTAATATTCCTGATAACTTTTTTCCATGAAATTATTCCATGACACAATACTGTACAACCCCTTTACTTTTTGAAGGTGGTAGATGTAGCCAAAGCCATCCTCAGTGCTATCCAGGACCCTGATGCTAATGGGAAAACCTACGCATTAGTTGGGTAAGAACTGCCTCAGTCTTCTAAAGGCCCCAAAATGAATTGAAGAATTCTTAATTTAAGTGTGAAAATAATCTCTTGCTCAACAGGCCCAATCGGTATCTACTTCATGATTTGGTTGAATATTTGTACTCCGTGGCTCACAGGCCATTTTTGGCATACCCTTTGCCTCGCCCTCTCTATCAGTAAGCATGTCCTTAATATCAATTCATAGCTTTATTGTAATTGTTTATTTAGGTATTCATACATTGACTTTGTGTCGTCTGGTTTTAGCCTCGTCGCAAGGTTTTTTGAGATGAACCCTTTCGAGCCCTGGACAACTCGTGATAAAGTCGACCGGGTATGTGAATCAGCATATTACAATGTCATAACAGATTAAGTGCACTATTGATTAATATTTTGCATAATTAAGAGTAATTTCAGCATGTTATAATAAATTCAGAAGGATCATGTGACTTGGCTGGAGTAATTATGCTGAAAATTAAGCTTAGTCATGAATAAAGCTTAAATCATATAAAAATTAAATTTTTGAAATCATTATTTCTAGTTGCACACATCGGACATGAAGTACCCTGACCTCCCGGGACTAGAGGATTTGGGCATCACGCCTGCTTCCATCGAGCAAAAGGCCATTGAAACCTTGCGCCGCCATCGCCGTCAACGATTTTTTGAAGCAACAGTTGGAGAGACAAAGCCCTCCAAAACAGTCAACTATTAAACAAGAAGAGGTCGCTCTTGTGTCCAGTATGCTCTCTGCTGGTCATCACGTCGTCTAGATTTACTTTTTTCTGTACATAAATAAAGATATTCAACCTGTACTTTTGTTGTATGTGTTTTTTTTTTCATGGCTGAGTTTTATTTGTTTAGGTTTTTGAAATAAAATTTTTAAGTTTTATGAAATGCACCAATTTAATCCTAAAATTCAATAGTTTTTTGGGGGCTGGAGGGGTGGGGGTGATTTTACTTGCTTATGTATTTGTAATTGTAATGTTTGTAATGTACAGTATAATGTATTTATATACAGCATTTATTGAGTATGGCCATACACCCACAGCGCTTCAGACTCATGAAGGGAGAGTATGATTGAAAGACCATGATGGGCCAATGGAGAGAATTTGGACAGGACATCGGGGTTACACCCCTACTATTTATAGGAAGTACCATGGGATATTCAATGACCACAGAGAGTCAGGACCCCAGGTTTAACGTCTCATCCGAAAGTGACTGTCTGACAGTATAGCGTCACCTTCACTTTACTGGGGCATTAGGACTCATGTAGACCACAGGTTGAGCACCCCCTTCTGGTCTCTCTAACACCACTTCCAATAGCAAACTATTTTCCCATTTTGTCTCCCACCCAGGTACTAACTTGAGTTGCAGGGTGATTTGCTGTGGCAAAATAATTAATTAATAGTTAATTCTTAGGTGTGGGGTTCTGCTATGAAATGTATTTGTTAATTTACAAAATATGTAAATTTAAAAAATGAATTATGATATGGATGGTTCCGATCCTTGATTCTGATTGGTTGAGCTGTTAAAAGCTGCTGTAAGTTACTTTAGAAACTTACAGCGGTGACTGTTGTTACTTGGCAACCATTCTGCTTTCAGAACTTCATGGACCCTAATGTCCCTGAGCTGTTCTAAATACATATTAAACCACAGCTTCTTAGGGTTTAGAATAATAACATTTTTCTAGTATGATTTTCTAGTATGAAGAAATTGTTGTGTTTATTCAGTATAGATACAGTAAACGGTAAGTGTTTCTAATGTTACAAAATATTACGGGTTTTTTTTAATATTGTGGTTTAAATTATTTTAAGCTATTTCTGAAGTATCATGGGTCATAAATGTAAAGGGGAAAAAATCTCAAGAGTATGGCTTTTTTGCGAAAGTTTTAGTCACTGTGTGTTTGACTAGTGTTTGGCAGGTTCAACTGTGGTCAGATGGGGGCTGGAGAATGTTTACTGAAGTGATGCGCATCAGACAAGGAAATCCAACAGTCAAAACAGTATGCTCATCATGCTTGGATTGGAAGGTTTGCTCAGTGCAGATCAAGGGAAAGGACCACAAAACAGGTGTGTGAATTGCCTCAGCACACAGTCCAAACATCTGTAATCTAGATGAACAAGCTTTCACAGCATTTTAGATGGGTCACACCCAGACAGCATTCAAGATTTGTGTGATTTCACCAAGCAGAACGTGTTTCCTGGATCCAACATGTAGATCCTGGAGCAACATTCCAATGAGCCAATACAATTTAAGGGATAAGTTTCCATTTAGGCTTACAGTTAGGGTTATGTGCTTCATTGTTATCCAACTATTAAGCTCCTCTGATTTTGGGAATATTTCCAGAAAGGTTTATGGGTCGGGATTAGTCATGTATTGGTGTTTTTGAAGAGAAATGATGTTCCAGGATCAACATGGATGTTAATCCAGGATTGCATCCTACATGGCAAAATGCACAGTGGGTGTGATGTTGCCAAGTACAATGCGATCCTGGATTAACATCGATGCTGGTCCTGGGATGTTAGTTTTGTTCAAAAGTGTAATTCATACCTAATTCATACCCCTAAACTCAACCCTGACTGTAAATATTTCCCAAAATCAGAGGGTGGAATAATAAATGAATAACAATAATGTAGAGGTACATAACCCTCGATGTAAGCCAAAACATAAATTGTAAACCTATCCCTTAATTTAGATTTTTTTGTAATGTGTATTCATATAGCGCATTTATTGTGTATGGCCATACACCCAAAGCGCTTCACGATCATGAGGGGGGTCTCTCCACACCACCACCAGTGTGCAGCATCCACTTGGATGATGTGACGGCAGCCACAGGACAACGGTGCCAGTGCGCTCACCACACACCAACTATTGGTGTAGAGGTGAGACAGTGATTGAGCCAATTCAATGAATGGGGATGATTAGGCCATGATGGTTAAGGGCCGAGAGGGAATTTGGCCAGGACACCGGGGCTGATTGGAATGTTATTCTAGGACCAGCATAGATATTGAGCCAGAAACATGTCCTGCTTGTTGTTATTATTTTCTGGTGTTGTAGCTTTTGCTGTAGCTCTAATGTTATACCTGTTTTATGGATTTATTGTCATTATTATGATAGGACATTAGATGGACAGTAAGCAAAGTTGGAGAGAGGATTGGAAAATGTCAGTGAACCGGGACTCAAACTAGGGACACCCATAGTGTAATGGCGCTATATATCGACAAACTGCCCATCAGTACCAACAGATATCCTTATTTTAAAGGGGACCTATTATGCAAAAATCACATTTATAAGGGGTTTAAACACAGTTGTGAGACAACAGGTTGAGAGTATAACTAGCTTCAAATAATAAAGATATTCATTGTATTATTTATAATCACACTTGATAAAAGCAGTCTGCAGAAACACTTTGATTGGCATTCTCCATTTGTATGTGTCATTAGAGGAAAGCCCCGCCCATTATTGACAATCTCTCCCCCATTAGCAAAGGATGTTAGTCTTGTTTTTGAATCTGTCACTATGCTGACACATGGGCATTTGTAGCTCCGCCCTCTTTTGAAAAGAGCAGTGAGAGCACAAACTCATTTGAATTTAAAGAGCCCCTATTATACAATAAAAAGGGTCATATTTTGGTTTTGGGGGTCTCTAACAACAGGCTGAAAAAAAAACACTTTTATTGTCTTATAATTTGCATTTATTTTTACCTCGTTATCCCAGCGACTCCTGTATGAATCGTTCAGCAATTAATTTGTTCCAAAACCCCTCCTTAGCGCGATGCTAAACTGCGCTGATTGGACCAATGACCCAGTCTGTTGCGATTGGTCAACATCATTCAGCGTAAGAGAATGCCCACCACGGCTTATCAATATTGAAGTAGTCCGAGTGTGAGCATATCAGCCAACACTCGTTTTTTCCGGGAGTCGCCTGTATTTCAGACACCTCACCCCCAAAACTAACCCCCCGGTCTCCCAGCACATTCCCAGCTCTATTCTTAACCAGAAGTAAAAACAGCGACACACATTCAGTATTAGTGCACACAGCGGCAAAAGCTGAACCATTATAAACAGGACCGCCACACGTGTGTAGGAGAGCTGATGTGGCCACAGCAACGACAAACAGCAGAGGAACATGAAACACATTTTAATCCGTAAACAAAGCGGCATGCGGCACGTTTACAACGTGCTTTTAGACGCGATATGAGAATACAAGTTAACCAGATACACTACGAGCGGTTACAAGTTACAAAACACAATAAATGCATCATTTACAAGCTGGAGAAAACAACGAGGCAACCGTTTTAATCGCACTTACTCAACACTTGTTGGATAGCAGGCCAGATTCACTGTCAGGCCACCGGGAAATGCCGTGGTGCTCCCTATGGCCAGTTCGCCCCTGCATACATCTTTTTTGATCCTTCTTTTAACAAACGGTCAACGAATCCTCCGTTGTAAGCGTGTAGATTTCAGAAGCACTCCTCAGAGGGAACCAAGCACAAGGCTGGGCTATAATGCTGAGGCATTTCTGCAGAAATAAACCTCAACCACTGTCTCTTCACAGTTTCATCTCTGGTTCATCTGCACACTTCCTATAATATCCAGCTTAGCACAGTGCTCTTCTCTGTGTTGCCAGATGTAGCTGACTGATTCCAGTCCAAACCCTATCCAAAACCTGCACAATAAAATTCAAAACAGCCCAATCTGGCAACTTTTTCTTGCAGCTGTTGTTTTTGGGCGGGGTTGGGGGTTTCGAATCTTCCCCGGTCTGCGCACGCACAAATGGGCGGGGCTTATGTTTCGTGTTCACGTCATGCCGAAACGGCTAAACACTCGTAAGCACGGCGATTCGTTTGAGGAACTATGAGTCGACTCTTTTATGGATGAATCAATAGTTTTAAACACTGTGCACTTTCAGATTTAAGCCTTTGCTAGACATTTCACTTCACTTAGAGCTGTGTGACACACTGCATGCAAGCTCATTTTCAAAAATCCATAATAGGGGCTCTTTAAAGGGACAGTCACCAAAATGGCACAATTAGATCAAAGGCTAAAATGGGGCGGTTTTAAAGATCTGGTCAGCTGTTCATTTCAGTACGTTCAGGGCTGTAGACATGGTCAATACATTTTTGGAAAGTTCTAACACGTTTTTCAGATGTGCAGAAAAAAAATTGTGAATTTATTAAAATCATGTAATAATAATAATAATAATAATAATAATAATAATAATAATGCATTAGTATGTATCCATCCTTAAAAAAACAGGTAATACACCATCATATATTTTTATTTTGGAAATAAGATTTCATTAGTTAATGTTAGTTAATGTTTTACTAACATGAATTATGAACAATACTTGTACAATCATAGTTAATCATAGTTGAACATTTACTAATGCAATATTAAAAGCTGAATTCATGTTTGTTATCATAAGTTAATGCACTGTGAATTCACTTGAACTAACAATGAACAAGTGTAATAATCATAAACTAACATTAAAAACCATTAATAGTGTAGTTGATGTATTGTTTATTGTTTGTACATGTTACTAAATGTAACATTAACCAACACAACCTTATTGTAAAGTGCTACCATTTATTTCTCCGCAGAAACTTTGACTTACACTTCTTATAAAATAAGCAATTACTTTAACCACTCCCTTATTTTATATCAGACGCTTCTTAGGCAAAGTGAACACCTTTATTGACAGACAACTTTATGGAGAGACATCTGTGTAATTCATAAGGATTTCTCCTATTAATCACGACCGCAAGGATCTTTACTAAAAATGAGAATCGGTGCAAGAGTCGGTGTGTTAGTTATTGGTATCATAATTTACAGTTTTGTGTACTTGTCATTTATCAGACCGGAGGAAAGCAATGAAAGCAGGTCAAAAAAGCCAGAAGATCTGGAAGTTCTTCAAAGACTGAAAAGAATAGAAGATCAGGTTCAAAAAATAGGTGAGTTTAGATTTTGAAAACTTTATCAGACAGTGATTTAAAAACAATTGTAGTATTTGTAATCAACATCATTTTTTCAGCTAAATTCATAGAAGTCGATGAGGCTGTCGTAAAGCAGAAAGACACAAAGAAATCCGAGGTCAAGAAGTTGTATCCAAATTCAGCTCTTTTTAAGACATGGGGAGCTGAACTGACAGAGGAGGAACAGACGGAAGCAGAAAAGCAGTTTAAGGAGTTTGGATACAATGTTTTCCTCAGTAACAGATTACCACTGAACAGAACAATCCCTGATACTCGAGACCCCAGGTAACCGCATTAACAACATTTATTTAGCTTAAAATGTTAGGGAATATTGAAGCCCATTTGCATCAAGAGGTTTAAAGGTATGGAATTGTGACTTTTCATTTTTCCTCAGCAATTATTTTATGAATTTAGAAAGACTGTAAAAAATTTAATGTAAAACTGTAGACTGTACAAAAATAAGTCATGACAACAATTTTTTTTTACTTTAACGTAATAATAAGTTAATCAGGTTTAATGTTTTGTAGCTATACAAAGTTTAACAATACATGTTTAGTCTGTTTGACTGATTTAAGTGGAGATGACTAGAAAAGTTCATTTGATTCGACTAAAAAAATATTTTTTTACAGTGTATAAGCTGTGAAGTTTACAAGTTGACCAATTCATTATTTGTATTTGTTTTGTGGCAGACACAAGCTTCCTTAATTTATTCCTGTTGAGACAAAGCTAAATTTGCAGTTTTCTGTGTCATATGACCCTTTTGAAATTTTATGCTGACAGTGTTGGCTTGTAAATTATAGTTACAAAATAACTAGTTATTCATTCGTTTTCCTTCAGCTCAATCCCTTTATTAATCTGGGGCCGCCACAGAGGATTGAACCGCCAACTTATCCAGCATGTGTTTTAAACAGCAAATGCTCTTTCAGCTGCAACCCAGTACTGGGAAACACCTATACACTCTCATTCACACACATACACTACGGCAAATTTAGTTTATTCAATTCACCTGTACCGCATGTTTTTGAATTTGTTGGGGAAACCGGACACACGGGGAGACGCAAACACGGAGAGAACAAGCAAACTCTACACAGAAATACCAACTGACCCAGCTGGGACTCGAACTAGTGACCTTCTTGCTGTGAGGCATTGAGCCACCGTGCCACCCTAGTAACTAGTTACTGTAAATAAATTACTTTTCTGCTGAAAGTCAGAGATTACATTTAATGTTTAGGCAATTTAATTAATTATAATATACTTTCCTTACATACAAAATTTTTTGCAGTTTTGTATAAAGAGAAGCAAAGTAATATATATTTTTCAGAATTATTCTAATTTTCAATTAAAGAAGACTATCTTTTATCACAACAACTGCATATGCAATTAGTTCACAACAATATCGGTTCTAATAAATTCAGAGCAGCAATGTGATTGTATAAGGCGGCATGGTGGTGCAGTGGGTAGCACTGTCGCCTCACAGCAAGAAGGACACTGGTTTAAGCCAAGGCTGGGTCAGTTGGCATATCTGTGTGGAGTTTGCAAGTTCTCTGTGTGTTTGCAAGGGCCTTTCCTCCGGGTACTCCGGTTTGCCCCACAAGTCCAAAGATATGCACTAGATTGTCCATATGTATGTGTATGTCCTGGTCCTCCAGGTTGAGGGTTGAGCATTGGTGTGGCTACATTTCAACTTTGATATAAAACGGCCCTGGAAGTAAGTTATGTAATTGTATATACATATATAAATATACAAACAATACACACCATTTTTTAAACTAAATAACAATTTATTTGTCTGACATTTGCAAATGGTTAAGAAACATTGACATTTAAATTTATGCCATGTTTGTGCCATGCATGCCATTTTATTGATGAAATATAGTGTCGTTAGGCTACTTTGAAACGTTTTGTATTTTGATACATTTGTGGTTTACATTTTAAGTGTTCATTGTTTAAAACAAATTAACAGGACATGTGTAACTCAAATAGAAAGAATTAGGAGTTTAATTTCTATTGTCTATCCATTCAGAATTATGTGGATTGGTATTTAGTCAAGTAATTGAATTACTTGATAAGTAACTGTTACTTTTCAGATGAAGTAAATAGTACAGTAATTTAGATACAATTGTAGTGATGTAATGAATCACTTTAAGTAACTTACCCAACATTGAATGCTGATTATCTGATCAATTTTCTTAACAATATGTGGTAACATAAATGTATTTAAATACAATGTATTTTTACAGATGTGCTTTGAAGATCTACCCAAAGGACTTGCCAAGCATTAGTGTGATTCTCATTTATCTGAATGAGGCTCTGTCAGTCATTAAAAGAGCCATTCAAAGTATCATTGACAAAACTCCAGCTCATCTGCTAAAAGAGATCGTCCTGGTAGACGACAACAGCTCTAATGGTGAGGTTTACACTACATGCTTGTTATGTTTTATTTATTTAAGCAGTAAAAAGAAAATACTGGACTTTTAGATAATACATTTGCAACTGTTTTTAGCTTTCTTTAAATAGTTTTGTTGTGTTATAAATCTGAGGTTCATAAAGAAAAGTAATTACTTATTTTAATTGTAAATACTACGGTGGCTGAGAGAGATTTGATCACATGCAATTACAAAAAAAACGCCAGCAAATTGATAAAAGGTCTCCAGAACAGAACACATGCTGCATATTGTCACAACGCAAACACATTTTTAAAAAACACACTGCATTTTCTCAATTTACAAAAATACGATGCGTTTTCTCACAAGACTTTCGAATAGCACGGAACGCAATGGAAATGCTTCAAGGAGACCTTAAAACGTGACTAACCCGGCTAATAAATAAAAAAAATGTATCCGTTGTGTGTATGCGTTGTGAGGATTTGCTGCACATGTGCTGCAAATAAATGAAGATCTTTTAATAAACTGCAGCACATTAAGCTCTTTCAGCCACCATAGAATACCCCAGCGGGAACATTAATGTCACAAACGACATCAAACTGACATTACAATCGTGAAGTGATTTGATGTCAAAACATTGATCCCCATTTACATCCACAGATTGATGACCAGCAAAATAATGACACAAAAGTATTATAAGAGAAGTTTAATTTGTCTGAAAGCTTCCATTACATATCTACATTGTATTTTGTTTCTCTATAATGCATGTTTACTACTTTGATGTCAAAATTACATCAAATTGACATCTAATGTTGGCGTTGAAGAACACGTCAACATGTTGTGCTTTTTTATGCCAATGTTAGAAGTCAACTTGATGTTCTTTTTACATCAAGTTAGTCAATTGACATAAAATCTATTTGCATTTTTGACATCAAGGTGCCCGCTGAGATTTGGTTTATTTTTACATAGTTCAGTGCACATTAAAAATGGCAACATTTATATTACATGTTCCTTATTTCTTGGCAGAGGATCTGCAATTGCCTTTAGATGAATATATCAATATAATTAATAAAAGCAAACCTGGATTAATCAATAAAGTGCGACACAAAAGGCAGATGGGTCTCGCCAAGGCAAGAATGTCAGGCTGGGAAGTGGCCACAGGTCAGGTGGTTGCCATTTTGGATGCCCACATTGAAGTTCATAAAGAATGGTAACTACACTCAATAAAATAACTCATTGGATTTAATTGAGGGCAGGATTTCCATCCGATAAATGTGTCATATATATATATATATATATATATATATATATATATATATATATATA
>CAIGQQ010038113.1:2156708-2173362 GCA_903798035.1 Danio albolineatus
ATATATATATATATATATATATATATATATATATATATATATATATAATCATTTAAATGCAATTGAGTTGGTCCAACTTGATTTTATCAAAAAGTTTTAATACGTTTGTATTTTTACTTAAACTCAAAGGTCTGATAATATCATGTATGTCTATTATGTGTCGTACATTTCAAAGTTTTTAAGCATAAGTTACATCTACAGTTGACTGACACCGATCTCACAACTCATTTTAGGACAGTTATTGCTCACTGAGCCAAGCAACAAACTGCATTGTTGCTAATGCCTACACCCAAAGTGCTTCTGCAAGGTGTTAATCTCAAAACATAATATGAAAATCTTCTAAATATTCAAACCTAAGTGAAGAATAAACTCTAACAAGTCTTTCTATTAACTTTAAACACCTAAGATTACTTGTATTGTTAATAAATTCTCTTAATTCAATCCCACACAAAGCATGCTCGGAACTACAAATCCTCTAACCAGGTAGTTGGACCAACACAATTCCGTCATGTTGTTACAACAAAAAACGCTTAAGTTAACGTAATGGTTTACAAATTTAAGTGAACTGAACATAAAACAAAGAAATTAGCCAAAGAAATTACAAGAATTGTGTTGTTTCAGCTCATTTTATACAGGTAGTTTGAACAAGCAGCAGTACTCAATTTTTTTGAGTGTGTATATATGTTTGCTAAATAAATATAGGTTTTTTCTTTACTAAATGAACATTTGCTGGATAAACAGCTCATGCCCTTCAGACTGTTTATTAGGTTTAGTTCTTTATGAGTCAATACAATACAATCACTTGAGCAATAATTCATTAATAATTTTTAGTGCAATCGTATGCAGCCAAGTGTGTTAGCTAACCATTTGACTGCTTTGTAGGGCAGAGCCACTTCTTGCACGAATTAAAGCAGACCGGACAGTTGTCTTATCACCAGTGTTTGACAAAGTGCTTTTTGACACACTGGAGGTTATTAAGTATAATCCTGCTGCTCATGCGTTTGATTGGAACCTTTGGTGCATGTACGAGTCCTTCCGGCCAGAATGGTACAAACTCAAAGACCCATCAGAACCGGGGAAGTAAGTGGCACAGCCCTTTCATCTCTTTTGATCAGTTTCTCTGTTTATAGTTCATTTTAAATACTCTTACAGTTTGAAACTTTTAAGAATAAAATGCTGTTTTTGCTCTGCCAAGAAAAATAATCCAAACAAAGTAAAAAAAAAAAAAAGAAAAGAAAAAAAAAGAAAAAACTTAACAAGTTTATGGCCAACACAATAGTGCTAATAAATGAGTCTGTGTTTTAAACAAATCATTTGAGTGAAAGTTCATAACTAAAAGCTGTATTTTACAAACTGTCAACAGTTTTGTTTTAATAAATAAGCTTCCAATTGTTGTTTATGATTCTTAAAAATATACATAATAATATAATTCATAAAGTAAAACATCCATTTTTTTCCCTGAATTTTTAGGAGTCCTTCAGTCATGGGTATCCTTGTTGCTGATCGTCAGTTCCTAGGAGAAATTGGAGCTTTGGACGAAGGAATGACAATTTATGGTGGTGAAAATGTAGAACTAGGAATTCGTGTAAGTTATAACTTCACAAAAATGCACATCATTTACATTATATTGCCAAAAGTTTTGAGACACATCATTGAATTCAGGTGTGTATAAAACCAAGCACCTTGGCATTCAGATGCTTCTACAAACATTTATGAATGAATGGGTCACTCTCCAGAGCTCAGTGAATTCAAAAGTGGTACCTTGATAGGTTGCAGCATGTGCAGTGAGCCCATTTGGGAAATTTTCATACTATGAAATAATTCACGGTCAACTGTTTGTGGCATTGTAACAAAGTGAAAGCAATTGGGAACTCAGCCATGAAGTTGTAGCCCACATAAAATCACAAAGCAGGGCTAGTGCGTGCTGAGGTGCACAGTACACAGAAGTCACCAACTTTCTGTAGCGTCGATAGCTACAGAGCTTCAAACTTCATGTGGTTTTCAGATTAGCTCAAGAACATATAGGTTTCCATGGCCAGTCCTTGCATCACTAAGTGCAATGAAAACATAGGATGCAGTGGTATAAACCTACTGGACTCTAGAGCAGTGCAGTGGAGATATTTTCTATGGAAAGACCAATCACGCACTATATGGCAATCCGATGGATGAGACTGGGTTTGATGGTTGCCAGGAGAATGGTACTTGCCTAACTGTACTTGCTTGATTATGGTGTGTGGTTGTTTGTCAGGGGTTGACCTTGCCACCCAGTCATGGTCTGGCATTGGGCGGCTTATGTGAGCTTGAGCATTTAGTGAGTTCCACAAGCCGCCTTTTGTCTGACTCACAATAGAGGAAGTTTTGGCCAATTTAGTTAAACGTAGAATCGCCATCAAAGGTCAGTAAAAGACAACATTCTGAATGGCTGCTCAACCATGAATCATGGCATGAAAACAAAATCTGAGGTGACGAATCTAAGCAAACAACATAAGTCATGAGGGAACAATATAAATTATCAGACACATGAGCAAGATCGAATCAGACTGGCCTGCACAAAGTCCTGACCTCAACCCAACTGAGCATCTTTGGTTTAAATTAAAGAGGAGACATCCATTGCATCCAACATCAGTAGCTATGTTTCCATCCAAAAATGCGAATGAACTTTATGCGCAAAACTGGATTATGGCATAAAAGATGTGCGAATGATGCAGCATTTCCATTCAATGAATCAAAGCGGACAAAATCGTCACTTCCTGATTAACTGGCGCCAAATATCAACAGTAAAAATGTAATTTGCTGCAGTAGGAGAAGCTGTGTCAATCTTTTTCTTTATTTAATAAATGACTTGTGCCTCAGAAGGCAATCCTGACATGCAGTGAATTCGCGGTGGCGTTTGAAGGTGTCAGACGCGGAGCACAGACGCTCTTGATTCTGAAGGTCATTAATAATATAATAACACAACTACGTAAATGGTAAGGCATTTTAGAATGACCGAAGCAACATTTCAGATGTTTTACGATGTGCTCAGCCTGCTGGTTTGTCCATTCACACACATTTTTATCATCACATGATCTCTTATAACAACATCACATGACCTTTATTTAATGCGCATACTGGAATTTATGCGGTAAAAGTGTTTATGCGCATATCAAAAAAGTTTATCCTACTCAGTTATGCGCATACAATTTTTATGCACATTTTCGATATCATGGCGTTTCCATCAACCGTTTTTTTATGCGCATATCCAAAATGCAAAAAAAAAATAGGTGGATGGAGACTTACCTATAGTCTGACCTCACAAATGTGCTTCTGTGCTCAAATGTACTCCTACACATTGTGGAAAGCCTTCCCAGAAGAGGTGAATCTATATGGTGGGCCAACTCAAAATTAAACAATAGGGATTAAGATTGGGATACCGTTACATTTCATGTGCGTGTAAAGGCTGATGTGTGAAAACTGTTGGCAGAATAGTGCATGTGAAAAGTGCTTGAGTTTGATCAATATCTATAAATTACTTAATCAGGTCTGGCTCTGTGGTGGGAGTATTGAAGTGGTGCCGTGTTCAAAGATTGCGCACATTGAAAGAGCACATAAGCCTTATTCGCCAGATCTCAGGAAACCCATGATTAGAAACGCATTGAGAGTGGCTGAAATCTGGATGGATGAATATAAATCCAATGTGAATATTGCCTGGAATCTGCCTGTGAAGGTAATAGTAAACACTGCTTCAAGGTTAGCTCGATAAGATTAATATTAACAGCCTTGCTTATGACTATTTTATTTGCATACTGATAAAACAATTGTTTCCTAAAGGATCATGGGATTGATATTGGTGATGTGACTGCAAGAAAATTGTTACGGGACAAACTCAAATGTAAACCTTTCCAATGGTATCTGGAAAATGTATATCCTCAGCTCGACAGATGGGATGACATAATGGGTTATGGTGCGGTAAGCAACACAGATACTCAGAGTCTTCTGATGAGCACAGTTTCCATCCAAAGCAGAGTTAATGTTTCACTATTATATTCACTCATTCACTTTCCTTTGGCTTCTGTCTTATATTTTTGATATACAACCTTTCATCTAGTTTGTAATTCTTTGATTAACAGCTCGTGATTCATGGGTGATTTTATTCTTTCTCTTTGTTTATAAATCCCTGATCTCTTCATCAACATTCTTTGATGATGACAAAGTTCATTTTAATTGACATCTTTAGTAGTTTTAAATCATATATATTGTCTGGGTTAGTCATATAAATTGCAGTACAGCAATCAGTCATCTTTTTCTGTTATTTTTCAGATTTGTATCTAAATATAGTCAAATCTTATACAGTATATGGTTTCAAACTAATATAAATGCCAATAAAAGTCACAATGTTCAATGTAGCATTTAGATTTGTGCATTAACAGTTGTCAGACAGACATCAGGGTTCAATAATACATTTTTAAAATGTATATAAAGGGAAATTGTTA
Source organism: Danio albolineatus (assembly GCA_903798035.1). Lineage (NCBI taxonomy): Eukaryota > Metazoa > Chordata > Actinopteri > Cypriniformes > Danionidae > Danio > Danio albolineatus. The sequence goes on from CAIGQQ010038113.1 coordinate 2,161,181, forward strand.
ATCATGAGACACGCGCAAGTGTTAATTAACATATGGGAACATAAAAACTGATTCTCAACTCCTCAGTCAGGAGTCGTCAGCAGTGAAAAGTTTTACGCAAATGACTGAAATTGAGTAGTTTTTGCCAGGAATTGTACTTCACAACGTTTTTAAAAAAATTTACTTTTACTTTTACTTGAGTACAGTTTTAGTGCTGTAGCTGTTCTTTTACTGCATTACTTTCAGCTTGCAGTCACATACTTTTTTTATTCTTGATTACAGTAATTGGCTAAGTAGAAAAAGCAGACCCATGATTCATCCAATTAAATTGTGCATGGAAAAATAGCAAGACCAACTTCAAGACATAGACACTTTATTGATGCGGCAAACCTGCAGATGTGAAAGCGTTAAAAACTGTCCAACAAGATGCAAAATCATTACACACGTTGACTGTGAGACTGTTTAGACTGCATGTCACTGATGATAAGATAAAGGATGCCTACTCTCTGATAACGGAAATCACCAAATAGCCTTAAAGTTTCCATTAAAATTTAAAATACCTAAAGTTTTTTAGATGTTAGAATCAGTATTGTTAGTTTTAAGATATCTATAAGCTAGTGTGCTCCAAAACAGTGACAAAATTTGCATTTAGAAGATATAAAACTGATATAAACATGTAAAGCAGTTTGTCACTTCCGCCCATATGAAGCAATGATTTTTTTCCACGCCATCTCATACTTTAGTTTCTCATCGAATCATAATGCTCTCTAGAATCTGACAAGTCCCGTCCCCCTTCAAGACGCTTCTCATTTGCTCTTCGTTTGATGCACTTGAGTTCAATCGTTCTCACTGACAAAGCGGTCATAAAAACAAAACTCTATTGGCTGTATTTTAAAAAGGGTATGAGCTACACTGTCTTACTCTCCTTGTGTTGAGATTACATCAAACATGGAATAAATATGCATATTTCAAAGCACTTCATGCACAGAATGTTACGTTTTCAAACACATGCACAAATTCTGTGCATTCTATCAGTGCTGCATGTAGAATTTTAGTCAGGGTTCAAAGTGAATAACCTAAGCGTTAAAATCGTCCCAGCTAGATTTTTTTTTCACACAGATTTTGTCAACATAAGCTCATTTTGAAAACGTAGCCCTATATACATTTCTGGAGATCGCGAATTATGTAGCCAGAGGTACTTATGGCTGCATTTCGTCTTTTAAAACGAACGATACAGGGCTGTATGACTTGTTTTCCTTTTAATCGCGCTTACCATCTGACTGCTTACCTCCATATGGACGGCTTTTTCCGCTGTTACCAGTTTGTCAAGTTAGCTCGCCATGTATGTCAGCAGACTTGAGATGCACAGAGTAGTTGACCACGACGACGGGGTTTGAGTCCAGCAAAAAATGCTTCCAAAAAGGGGGCAAGACAAAAACAAAAGCCAAAAAATAAAATAAACATGTAAATAACAGGGTGAGGATGTGGTAAAATCTGAAAACATGGTAAAAATCAGGCGAGGGCTTTTCTTTTTCTGGATTGCTTTTTAAAACTATTGGTTGGGTTTAGGGAAGGGGGAGGGTGGGTCAGTCTATTGGTCAGTCAGTCAGTCAGTCAGTCAGTCGACAGCGGCCTCTGGTGAATTTACACAAGAAGAGCAGGTGCAAATGGCACTCGTGTGAGAAACTTGAGATCTCCAAAAGCGTACACAGCGGCATCTGGTGGATTCATGAAAATAAAAACTGCAAAAAAAGTACCTCCAGGGACGTATTTGGTACCCTCCAGAAATGTATATAGCTGTATATTTCAGAATGAGCCTGGGTTGGATCTTGGTCCGTATGAAACGCACCAATCTGCTTTCAATCGGCTTATTACAGGAGCATATTTTAATGTAATGTGTTCTCACATTAAATTGATCTCATGTTTTTAAATTTATAGCCTACAGTATGAATGGCAAATGATTTAACTTACACTTAGAAACTCCCTTAAAATAAAATGATACTAAGCTACATTTTTTATTTTATAAGGTGGAATCATTTTCACAACATAATACTCACTACTCTTGAGTACTATACGAAGCGATACTTTTACTCTGCTTGCAATATATATTTTGGCAAGTTATGGTACTTTGAATGAATGAATTTTCACTGCTATTTTTACCTCTGGTTGCCAGTAAACCCAGTCTTACTTCCTGCACAAACTAACATAGCTTAACGTCAGTTCATGGTCTTAAAAGCCTGGTCCATCTAAACCATGAACTATCCATGAACGGCTGCTGTTTATGTTTCATGACAGTTGAAGAATGATCTTTTTGAAAGCCATTGCATTGATCAAGGACCTGTTCCTGGAAGTGTGCCTATTCTCTATGGATGTCATTACTACAGCCCTCAGGTACTGTATATACTCTAAAGAAGTTGTTTTGAGGAACATCCAAAATACTTTATTCATTTCAACTTCTTCCAAAGCATTGTTACTACAGACTTAATGGAGAGATCTACGTTGGCGGAATTAAATCTCACACTTATAACTCTAACCGTTGTCTAACGGATCCTGGTAGTGGAAGCACACCAACTTTACACAACTGTAAAAATGCTAAGAAGAAAGGATGGAGTATTTACTGGGACTTCACTCAGGTATTTCTCTTGTGTGTTTAATTAGAAAAATATGGTTATATAATTGTATAATTACAATTGTGTTTCCCCCACAAGTCCAAAGACAAGAATGTTTCCCAGTGATGGGTTGCAGCTAGAAGAGCATTGGCTGTGTAAAACATATGCTGGATAAGTTGGCGGTTCATTCCGCTGTGGCAACCCCAGATTAATAAAGGGACAAAGTCGAAAAGAAAATTAATGATTATATCTGACAAGATAATTTACAATGAGAAATGACAAGAAACGGAGAATAAACACACCTTTTGAGGCATCAGAAGATTGCTTTAATTCAAAATTTGGCCATAAATATCAGGATTTAATTTTTTTTTCATTTATATTTAGTATTTATGGTACCATCTTGCAGTGTATAATTGCTGAGATTGAAATTTCCTGCAAATTTTAACAACATTTCAATCTCTGATTTAGATTTGATTTTTTTGGTGAACTCTGCTTTTAAGTGTGTGGTGATTCTCTGTTGCCTTGTATATTAACATAATTGTAACATGTGCCTTGATATAATGAGTGAAAATTCATTTTTTGTCTTTTACACATTTAGGGAAATGCAATAAGAAACAGAAACACAAACCGATGTCTTGAGATCGGCCAAGGACAGAACTCTCATTATGCTCTCATTCTGCAAACATGCACAGGACAAACATGGACTATACAACATGTCGTCAAAGATGTTTAATAATTAGGAAACGTACAAGAAGCTTTATATCAGATATTTGTGTGTGTATCTGTTACAAATGTAACCTGACAGGTGATGGGCTTTATTACAATATCAACTGCACATTAAAAAGTAATCTAAGGTCTATGTCCAGTAATAAAAACAAAGAAATGAACATAATTCTTTTTTTTCCCTTTTTTTTTTACATTTCAGTCACATTTTTGAAGTATAATCAATTCAAACTGCTCTTTAAAGGTTTTCTCAAACACGATGTAGCAAAAATGCACAAAAGTGAGTCAGCGATTCAACTATGGACTAAATAATTTAAAAGTGACTTATAAAGTTTTTAAATGACATCAAAACTTATAAAAGGTTCAGAGTTTTAAAATGCTTTATTATAATGAAAGCTTTGATCCTTTTTATGAGTTATGCCATAAATGACTTTTAAGTATTAAAACAGTGCATGCATATGCTGTAAATGAAAAACAAATTCTAGTTACAATAAAAAAACTGAATCCTCTTAATCTGCAAGACATGTCAATGAAAGCATCAGTAAACTATTACATGAAGTTTTGTTAATTATAATCTTGTGTGATTCTGAGGACATAGATTATAGGGGAAAGGAAAGCATCAGCTTGTCTTTAAACAATCATCATTCAACCAAGAAATGTTACATTTTGTAGAAAAGGTTTTATTTTTATAACCTCAGAAATGTCTCCTCTGTACTGGGATCAGTAGCTTTTGTTTGTTTTTATACTCTGCACTGTGATGTCTTTTCTTGTTTTATCTGGTCAACTTGCAGGTCTTTAGCAAAAACAAAATTGAGGTCAAACTTTTGGCAAACATTTTTTTTCCCCTTGATGACGTTATTCTTTTTTTATTATTACATCCTCACAGGTGTTCTGGTAAAACACATTTCAGACTGAATAAAACTGCAAGACAATTGTTCAGTACTGTAACCAGACTTTATATAATGTAATAAAACAATCTTCTATGTATACCTTTTGTGAGACCTCTATTAGTTTGATCATACTACTCTGGGTTAAAAGGGTTAGTTCACCTAAAAAATGAGAAGGAGGTTATTACCCTCATGCCATAACAAAACCTTCATTCATCTTTGAAACACAAATCAAGATACAAAATCTGAGAGCTCTTTACTATAAACAAGGTCTTTATTAAATACAAATGTGGGTCAATGGTCTGAAGTGAGTAAATTAACTGTACATTTTGTATTTTTGCATGTAGGTGTTAGGTGTCACCCAAAACTTTATTCTGTTATTAATTCACCTTTTTTAAGGAACAAAAATTAAGATATTTTGCTTTCTCATAAAAACATTGTCAAAGCATTCAATCAGAATATTAACAAGCTTTGAGAATCTTTTTGTGCGCACAAAAACAAAAATAATGGTTTAACGGTTTCTTCTCCTGAGGCTAGGGCACACTACCTACATCTTGGATGACCTGAGGAAGAGTAAATTACCAGGAAATGTTTGTTTTTTGGTGATTATCCTATTATACCTTTAATGTACCTTTAATTTATTTACGTTTAGGCTAACAGCTCAGGCTAATCAAGTTTTTTATTTTTTTGTTTTTTTTTATTAGAGTTTTCACACAGTTTTGTCCCCTGTTATACAAATAAATTACATAAAACAGCATTGTTGAATACAATTGTTGACAATTATGTTGACAATTATGATAATTATATGATTATTTATGACTTAGCTGGCTATTACAAAAGTAGCTAGCTAGGCTACTAACTCAAAATAATTCAATGGGCTGCCACGACTTTTAGATGCAGTGGATCTTCAGAAAAGCTTACATGTGTAGATTTGTACACAGGGAGTTGAACAAATTAGATTTAAACTATCTTTATGTATGGTGGTGTAGCTATTTTATACAGTTGAATGTTTTAAACGTGACCATAAAATTGCAGAAAGAGAATCAAAAGACAGAGGGCGCAATTTTCAAACACGTATTTTCAGTTTCTTAGCAACCCGTTTGTTTGCCCCTCTTCTCGTGACAACTTGCGAGTCGATTAATAAACGTGTCATTATATTGCTCGTAATATCGCTTTATAGCGGTTATAATGAACCAAGTCGAGCATCTGTCTGACCGAGTCGCAGCTGTTCATCTCGACAGAAGGAGAATCAGGGAGCAGAAGAGACGAGAAAGGATCTTCAGTGATAAAGTCCGCACTATTGGAGTGAGTTTGTTTGCTTAAGATACAGCACGAAGCTACATAATGTTATGCAGATTCGTTTGACTTATTTTTGTTTTGTCAGGTTGATAAAGATGCTCTTGACCAACAAATTAAGGAACGAAGAGAGAAAGAGCAACGAGAAGCGAATGAGCTGAAAGTCTACGGTGAGTTCTGTGAGGACCGAAGCCATCAACGAGAAATAAATAAATAATAATAAACTATTTATTTATTTATAGATCCAGGTTCTGTTGTCAGAAAACACTTAAATACTGGCAGTACCTTTCCATTTTATTTTTACCTTACAATAATTTATTTTAAATGTCCATATAGTGTGTATGTTTAATTTGATACTTTGATATAAAAGAAATAATACAAAGGAAAATATTAAGAAAACCAACTATATTGATTATATAGATTATAATGTAGTAGTTTATATAATATAGTAGACGTTTATATAGTTAATTTAGTTATATAGTTACAAGAAAAATAAGTGAAATAAAGCATAGTGTATTAAATATTTAATACTGATAAGTCACAATGGAAATATTTCTCATTAAGTTTTGGTAACTTAGTGCAGCCTACTAAAATAAATTAAATACCTAATGCAACTATACAGCTAAAATATTAAAGATAAATTTAATTTAAAACTATTAAAATAAAAAATGCAATATTATTTCAATAATAACGAACTAAGACTGTACTGAGTTAGTCTAACAAGCTGGAAAAGAAATATATGAATGTAAGATAAATATATATTGGTTCTGCTGTGTGTTTTTAGCGGATGACCTGCTGTGCAGTGATGGTATAGCCTGTATCCTAGAGCAGCGGCAGAAGAAAGATGAGCGGCAGCTGAATGAGGACATTGTGCAATTCAGACAACATTTTCAACAAGCCAGCAGTCGGAGAGAGTTCGATCTGAATGATCCGGAGCTGCTGAAGAAACAGGAAGGCCAGAGGATACTGCTGGGACTGACTGGAGAAGATCTGGGCCAGAAGAACAGGCTGAGGAAACAGCAGGAGCAGCTTTACTCGTGGACAACACAACAGCAAGAAGAACTGGAGAGAGCAAAACTACAGCGAAAACAAGAAGGTCAATAGGAAGCCCCTAAATCCAAAATGTCAACAATTCTTTTACCAATTATTTAACTATACAGTGATGTTTAGTTCCAATCTTGAATTTATTTTTCCCTGTACCCTGTATCATTTCAGGCAGAGAAAAAATTAAATATGTGTATTTATTCCCATTTTCAAAATTTGGAATCTAAAATATTTGTACTAATTAAAACCCCAATCCCTAATTTGATGCATATACTTTACTAAAAACTAGCTATTTCATGTTGTTTAATCTTGATTAACTAAAATAACTAAAGCTCAAATAAAAAATATAAAAATTAAATTAAAATAATAATCAGAATCAGATAGCGCTTTATTGCCAGGTATGTTCACACATACGAGGAATTTGTTTTTGTGACAGAGCTTCTACAGTGCAACAGAATTACAGAGACAGGACAAAAAAACGAAAAACTAATAATAAATATATAGTAAGTAGTGACTGCAAATATACAAATGGACAAGTCTATGTGCAGGTATATTACTATATACAATGTTATATGTGCAGCTGATATGTGCAAAAGTATAAAGTATATTGTTAATTAAGTGTATATGTGTTTAGAAAGTAGTGATGTTTGTTTCACAATGATAAATAAACTAATAACAAAAATGTGAAGAATTAAAATAATAACGTAAAACTAAATAACAATGTTACAGGGTGTCCGCAATGTCTTACATTTCTAAAGCAGTATTTAGGCCTTAAAAAGTCTTATATTCACTGCAATATCCTCTTGTAGGTTCTTAAATAATTTTAAACGTCTCTTAATTTTCCTATGTCCATGTAAAGCTACTCATTCAGGCAAACACTCATCCAATCACCAATAATCCATCTCATTTAACACACTTTATTTATAACTAATATTGTAGTAGCTAATTAAATAGTTTATAACCAATATGGTTTAATTATCTTCTTTACAATAACACTTGTTTTAAAGTTCTACATGTATTTATAGATCATAGAGGTTGAGGGCATTAACCTGGATAGACTATTGCATGTGCATACATTTAGTTTTCTTATAGTTATTAAGTTTTTTTCCTTTAAGTTATGTTGAAAAAAATAGCATGTATACAACTAGGATTTGTTTGCTTGTTTGATGCATTATCTAAACCAGGGGTGCCCAAACTTTTTCTTATGAAGGGCCAAAAACCAAACTTGACTGAGGCTAGTAGGCCGAAGGTAAATATAGTTGCCATGGGTAATTTCCTAATTTATTTAATAACATTTAAAAATTACTACAAAACATTGCTTAATATTAACTAAGACAGTATTTTTTTACATTTTATAAGGAACAAAACAAAACAAAATCTCATTTAGAACAGAATTACACTAGTTTTTGCCTTGACTTTCTTGCCAATGTCCTCTGCATAGTCCTCTATCTGTTGAATGACAGTATTTATATTTTTAAAAAATCTGATTCATTTACAAGATTTAATTATTTAATTTCAGTTTGCTTTTTTTGTAGCTCAGCAATAAAACCAACAAATTCAAGCTGCAAGCAGCGATGAAAGGGACCTCATACTAACAAAAAATGTTGCGTCAAATTAGAAATAATGATCTCTGTGTTAAAGGCATTGGCCCCAATCCTCTCCATCATTCTCACTATCCTCTAAGTTGGGATGGTGGGCCAAATCAAAAGTTACAATGGGCCAACTTTGGCCCGCGGGCCTTACTTTGGGCATCTCTGATCTAAACCAACTGCTCCGTTTGAAAAAAAAATTGCATTTAGCCTTGTATAAGTCTGAAATTCCGTTCATAATGGTCTTAAAAGGTCTTAAAAAGTCTTAAATTTGACTTGGTGAAACCTGCAGGAACCCTGTATAAATTAATTAAAATTTAACTACATAAATATCTAACAATGAGCAATACCAATAAATTTGATAACTGGATTTTCAAAAGCAATAGGAAATAACCTAATAAGTTAAAATGGTTATTTTGTGTTTTATAATATGTTTAATAAGAACATTATTTAAATGATCTTAAAACAGCTAAAACCATACAGAATCAAACAGTATTACACTTTTTTTCTCCAACGTTTGTTTCTTCTGATCACACAGAGAATCAATATGACCAAATCAGAATGTCTCTGGACAGCCGAGCTCTCAAACTGCAGAAAATGGAGGAACAAACCAAGCGAGACATAGCTATCTCCACCAAAGACTTTAACCTTGCTTTGGTGAGACAAATGGATGTAACAGCTTCTATATTTAAAAAATAACCTCAGTAGTTTCACCCCTGTATCATTTTCCATTGTTCCTTCCTACTTCTTGACTTCCACAGGCTGCAGAAATTACACATCGACGTCTACAAGAGTGCCACGAAGAAGAGGAGAACAACCAGACGGAGATCTTCAACCAGCTGAACGGAGACCTGCTGATGGAAAACCCAGAGCAGAATGTGAGCGTTCTGGGTTTGTCTCGTCTGCGCAGAGACTGTTACAAGGGAATGAGTCCTCAAGAGCTCCAAACATACACACAATACCAGCTGCAGCAAGCAGAAGAGAGGAAGGTAAGCCAGCAAATTACTTCTGCAAGGTTTATCTATAAATAAATAAGACCAAATTATAGATCAAATTAAAATTATAATTTTTTCCCCTTTTTTTAAGTTGATCTAAGATTGTATTATACTTACTATGTATGTAGGATTCTTATTTTGAAAATGGGACAAGCTTTAAGGATGAATTCTGTGAAGTAGGCAGCCATCCATCCCCATGGAGCATATCAGAACACAAAATGCAAGATATTTGAATTATACATTTATTCAATTCTGCCCCAAAGAGGCAGTTTAAAATGTATTTTGTGACATTTGTTGCATATGTTTGTAACGAGGCAACAAACACATGTAAACTGCTGATTATGAATGTTTAATGCACGTTTGTGCTTAATGTCATACAGGATGCCTCAGCTCTTTCTGTCATTTGGATTGAAAGGATGGTAATAAATGTCAAAAATGTTTATCCAGAGGTTGAAATTAATTTACATATGTTAAAACCACAAACAACAACTCTAAATATATCTATGTAGGCCCCTTTTGTCCAGTATAATTAGAAGTTATTCTATATTTTATCAACAACACAACTGCGGAAAACTCCTTATAGATAAAATAAACCTGTCTACCACATTAGTTGAAAAGATTGTAATTTAACAAGTAATCTGCTCAGTCTTTTTTTTTTTTTTTTTTTGACAACTGAAGTATAAATTTAAGATTGAATTATTGTAAAATAAAAGTTTATTCTGTAGGGATTCATCACGAATAATAAAAAAAAGATCATTTTGTTTCTTTTGTACTCCATTGGCAGCACTAAATCAGATACATTTAAATGTTAACAAATTAAAATCAGTACTAAAGTCTAACAAATATGTGCAGCGAGCCATCATGGAACAACGGCAGAAGGATCTTCAGGAGCATCAGGAACGCATGAGTTCAGCTCGTGCTGCATTGCTGCTGGAAAGACAACAAGCACGCATTAATAAGGAGCTGCGTAGGGCGATGGACAACGCCAACTCACAGCTGGCCCAGGTCCATGATGCTCGGTGGGTTACGTTGAGTTACTACCGGTCAAACGTTTGGGGTCAGTAGGATTTTTAAAGGTTTTAAAATAAGCTTATTCTACTCACCAAGGAGTAGAAATTTGATTTGAAACTACATGCAATAAGTAATAATTAAATATTTAATAAATAAGTATTTAACAATTGAACATTTTTTTACATTTAATTCATGCCGCCTTGATGAACAGAATAATTTTATTTAAATTATTACATAAAATTAATAATAATAAAAAAAATCTGACCCCAAATGTTACAAATGTTACTTCTGTTATTTATTGTGCAACACTGTTTCCATTCACAGGAAGAAACATCTTCAGGATGTGTACACCAACATTCCAGATGAGCGCTTTTACTCCCAGTTCAACACCAGCAGTAGATAAATGTTACAGCACGAACCTGAGAGATTGTGAATCATTTTACTTTCAACACCTTAAAGTGTTTTGGCTGGGCAAGCTTTGGAAAGCTGAACAATTTTTATTTGATCCCACTAAAGATGGCAAATATTATGTGGACTATTGATGCTGTTTATTGTGTGTAAAAAATGATATTTCTGCCCTGTTCAACTATTAAATGAACATTGAGCAGCAAAATTTCACTGGTTCTGTTGATAAGTTTAGATTTTATTTAATCCAAGGAGTAATACCCAGCTGGGATGTAATATATATTAAATAATATCATGGTATCCCTCACATGAAAAATAATGTCATGTTTTTATACTGTAGTTAAGTGTATTAAATTGTAGATATTCTAGTATTTACAACACTTTTTTAATGAATGCTACAGATAAACTGTATTAAATGCTGTAGTATACATTATTTTTACTACAGTAATTGTAGAATATTGACACATAATATTTAGTTTTTAAAAACATAATATGGTATTGGGTAGTTTGTTTATAATACCATAGTTGTTGTATTACCAAGCTGACTATAGGATTACTAACAAATCAGATAAATTATTTTGCTATAGTATGGTTCAAAAAGACTAAAGTGGTTTTTTATAATGTTATTTCAGGTTGGTTATCATGCTGTTCTCAGACAATATTCAAACTGGAGGAGCTTAAGCATGTACTTCAATAAGCAACAAACAAATAATGTGTTTTGTTGTGTTTACACAGAAGGTGACAGTATAACCCATGTTTTAAAATACTACAGTATTTTAAATGAATTTGCTATTGAACAAGTAGTAAATTTCCCGTTATAGATAAATACTATAGTGTTTTTGAACCTCACTATAAATGACATAAATTGCAATGATGTTTATCTAACTGTAGTATAATAGAGAAATTACTACATTAATCAATTACACTAAATTATTGATGTGTAAATGCCACAACAAACTAAATACAAAAGTAAATGCTCTAATATACCACAGTCTATTAGTTTACTGTAATATCTTTTAAAGCAGTGGTTCTCAAGCTTTTTTCTCCAAGTACCACCTCAGAAAAAAATTGTCTCTCCAAGTACCACCATAATAACCGGTATAACAATAGGTATTGAATTGCAGTAGCATAGTAGGCCTAATTAAGCAGCTACAGCAATGCAAAGAGCAAAAACCAAATATTCCTCTAAGAATATTTATTATTGTCAGCCACTTAAATAAAAGGTTTAGCCTATTAAAATCAATTTACTGATCACATTGGTGTTATCGTACGCGTCAAAGGGTTAAAAGTGTGTTAATTATTTTACTTTAATTATTCATAGATTCCTCCGTGTACCACTAGAAGGAAGCTTGTGTACCACTACTGGTACGCGTATCACAGTTTGAGAACCACTGTTTTAAAGTATACTACAGTACTACAGGAAATTGGTGTAGTATACTTCAAAAGATACAGCACTGTCAATTCATGTAGAAAATACTATAATGCTCTTATAAGATGTGGTATACATAATATATACTGCAATGCACTTCATTGTACTACAGTAAATTTTACAGTATACTATGGTATATTTTCTTGTGGGAATACTTGAATACTGAGGCATTTAATATTTTTTAAAGCAAGGAAGAAGTGTTGTTCTGTGTGTGT
>CAIGQQ010038113.1:2213362-2238713 GCA_903798035.1 Danio albolineatus
GAATGATTTAGTTCATGAATTTTTCATTTTTTGACAGATGATCTGCAGTTGCCTTTAGATGAATATATTGATCTAATTAACAAAGGCAAACCTGGATTGATCAAGAAAGTGCGACATAAGAGGCAGATGGGTCTCGCCAAGGCAAGAATGTCAGGCTGGGAAGCAGCCACAGGTCAGGTGGTCGCCATTCTGGATGCCCACATTGAAGTTCATAAAGAATGGTAAATTATACTACAGTCTTACAAGTATAACAGTATTAATAAATCTGAAGTTTACATTTGACTACTGTTTTGTTGTAGGGCAGAGCCACTACTTGCACGAATCAAAGCAAACAGGACAACTGTATTGTCACCAGTGTTCGACAAAGTGCTGTTTGACACACTGGAGGTTATTAAGTATAATCCTGCGGCTCATGCATTTGACTGGAACCTTTGGTGCATGTACGAGTCCTTCCGGCCAGAATGGTACAAACTCAAAGACCCATCGGAACCAGGGAAGTAAGTGGCGCAGCTTTTTAAAACACTTTTACTTTCTATAGTGCATTTAAATGCTCCATAGGTGTGACACATTCATTCTTTCAACATAAAATTGCATAACTAAAAAATACTCCAGTCAAGAGCCTGATTATGATCGGTCATGAAGTGATAAAAAATTATATAAAATAATCAAAAATGTTGGGCGCCACGGTGGCCTAGTGGGTAGCACGTTCGCCTCACAGCAAGAAGGTCCCTGGTTCGAGCCCCGGCAGGGTCAGTTGGCATTTCTGTGTGGAGTTTGCATGTTCTCCCCGTGGTTGCGTGGGTTTCCTCCGGGTGCTCCGGTTTCCCCCACAAGTCCAAAGACATGAGGCATAGGTAAATTGGGTAGGCTAAATTGTCCGTATGAGTATGAATGTGTGTGTGTGGATGTTTCCCAGGGATGGGTTGCGGCTGGAAGGGCATCCGCTGCGTAAAAATATGCTGGATAAGTTGGTGGTTGATTCCGCTGTGGTGACCCCGGATTAATGAAGGGACTAAGCCGACAAGAAAATGAATGAATGAATCAAAAATGTTGTATGGCCTTTTTAAACAGTAAAACATGGCTGAAATTTATTTTAATTATCTGATTTAGTGACTGAATAAGAACGATTTGGTTCTGCTATTTTTGATAATAAATTGGATTTTTGTTTTTTTACAAATTGATTGCACAGTTGGTTATCTTCTGCTCACAGTGCTATTTTATTCACAATTTATTTGTCTGAGGCAAATTTTGGAAATCTTAAAATATTCCATTAATCCTAGGCTTAAATCTGTTGTCTTTGATTGTTAGATTGAAATGTTCACCGACAGCAGCTTAATGGCCATTGCGATCAAACTTTTCCTCCAACGAAGTTCTGACAGTGGTGTCAGATATTTCAGACATTTCCTGCAGTGTGACTTCAGCTGAAACTAGCATTAGACCAAGAACCAAGCAAAGCGCTGAATCTGATAATGCAATCAGAGCGACAACTTCAAAAAATGAGAAGTGTAGGGAAGTGCAGGGGAACAAGTTTTTTTTTCTGATTTTACTAGTTGTAGCTGAAGTCACACTGCAGGAAAGTGTCTAAAATCTTCACACACTGACAGAACCTCATACAGATCTGATTGCAAGAGTTATTAAATGGCTGTTGGTAAACATTGATCTCAAATAAACAAATGGGGACTGAAGTCAGACAGTGAGCAGGGCTTAAAGGTGCCCAAATGCTATCCGTTAGCAAAGTTATTAAATCTGTTAATAAATTTGAAAACACAGTCCCTCCCCTGCCATCCAAACCCACACCTTGAACTTGGGGAAACCGGAGCACCTGGAGGAAACCCACGAGAATATGGGGAGAACCAGCGATCTTCTTGCTGTGAGGCAATCATGCTACCCACTGAGCCACCTTGCAGCCCATAAAACCAACTTTACCTCAGTAAAGTAGGCTAGGCGGGATAGCGCTATTTACTGATGTTTTGTAATTAAACTACATAAAATCTACGTTATCGATGCTGTAAAAGGTTTCTTATGAAATTTAAAATAGTCACATCAATCGTTCACCAGAAGATCTCAGTGGCTGAACAACACTTCTGTGCATATAACCCATTCATAACACAAAAAAATCTACATAAGCTTGGTCTGACGAATTTTAATTAAACGAATGATTTTTAGTTTTATGCCATACCCAAAATTTACAAATACATACAGTGTATCCTGAAAGTATTCATAGCGCTTCACTTTTTTCACATTTTTTATGTTACAGCCTGTAACAGCCAAAACAGATTAAATTCATTTGTTTGCTCAAAATTCTACACACAATAACCCATAATGAGAATATAGAAAAAATATATCTTTATTTATTATTATGGCAAATTTATTAAAAATGAACCTGAAAAATCACATGTACATAAGTAATCACAGCCTTTGCCGTGAAGCTCTAAAATGAGCTCAGGTACATTCTGTTTCCACTGATCATTCTTGAGATGTTTCTCAACAGCTTATTTGGAGTTCACCTGTGGTAAATTCAGTTGATTGGACATGATTTGAAAAGGCATACACCTGTCTATATAAGGTCCCAGGGTGAACAGTGCATGTCAAAGCACAAACCAAGCATGATGACAAAGGAATTGTCTGTAGACCTCCAAGACAGGATTCTCTCGAGTCACAAGGCTGGGGAAGGTTGCAGAAAAATTTAGAGCCTTAGAGCTGGCCGGCCATCTTAGCTGAGTGATCAGAGGAGAAGATCACTCTTTATGCTGTACTCAGGGAGGTGATCAATAACCCGATGGTCACACTGTCTGAGCTCCAGCGTTCTTCTATGGAGAGATGAGAACCTTACAGAAGGACAACTATCTGTGCAGCAATCCATCAATCAGGCCTGTATGGTAGAGTGGCCAGACGGAAGCCACTCCTTAGCCTGGAATTTGTCAAAAGGGATCTGAAGGACTCTCAGACCATAAGAAACAAAATTCTCTGGCCTAATAAGACTACAACTTGGTAGTTTGGAGAAAACCAGGCACCGCTCATCACCAGGCTAATACCATCCCTACAGTGAAGCATGGTGGTGGCAGCATCATACTGTGGAGATGTTTTTCAGCAGCAGGAACTGGAAGACTAGTCAGGATAGAGGGGAAAATGAATGCAGCAACGTACAGAGACATCCTGTATGAAAACCAGCTTCAGAGTGCTCTTGACCTCAGACTGGGGCGACGGTTCATCTTTCAGCAGGACAATGACCCAAAGCGCACCGCCAAAATATCAATGGAGTTGCTTCACAACATCACGATGAATGTCTTTGAGTGGCCCAGCTGAGCCCAGACCTAAATCCTTTTGAACATATCTAAAGAGATCTGTAAACGGCTGTACACCGTCACTTTCCATCCAACCTGATAGAGCTTGAGAGGTACTGCAAAAAGGAATGGGCAAATATTCCCAAAGACAGGTGTGCCAAGCTGGTGGCATCATATTCAAAAAGAATTGAAGCTGTAATTGCTGCCAAAGCTGCATCAACAAAGTATTGAGCAAAGGCTGTGAATACTTATACACATGTGATTTTTCAGTTTTTTTTATTGTTAATAAATTTACAACAGTTTCAAAAAATCTTCACATTGTCATTAATGGGGTATTGTGTGTAGAATGTTGAGGAAATAAATGAATTTATTGAATGAACATATGAATCTATGAATACTTTCCGGATACACTGTGTGAATACATTTAGATCATTTACTTTAATCATTACTATTGGAATGTAAAGAGACTTTCAACGAGCACTACAAAAAAAAAATGTTTCTGAAGACAAACACTTACTGCACCTTCAAATGAATATGCATTTTTGGAATCAATGTTTTTTGAACAAGACTCACAATGAGAGTCGTCAGTCCCTATGAGGAACAGAATGAATGTCATCAACTTGAACATATCCATTCAATTTTTCCCCCCACGTTGTTAGGAGTCCTTCAGTCATGGGCATCCTTGTCGCTAATCGTCAGTTCCTGGGAGAAATTGGAGTTCTGGATGAAGGAATGACAATTTATGGTGGTGAAAATGTTGAACTAGGCATACGTGTAAGTGATTGTAATGCATATATGTGTGCAAATAATTTGTGTGCCTATATTGATGTTCAATAACAAACTCAGGTCTGGCTCTGTGGTGGGAGTGTTGAAGTGGTGCCGTGTTCAAAGGTTGCGCACATTGAAAGAGCACATAAGCCTTATTCGCCAGATCTCAGCAAACTCATGATTCGAAACGCACTGAGAGTGGCTGAAATCTGGATGGATGAATATAAATCAAATGTCAATATCGCCTGGAATCTCCCTCTGAAGGTATCAGTTATATATCTAAAGTTAATATTAATAAGTAAAAAAATCATTCATGATTATAACTATTGATTTGATTTGCTTTTTGGTTAATAAAACAATTGTTTCCTAAAGGATCATGGGTTTGATATTGGGGATGTGACTGAAAGAAAACAACTAAGAGAGAAACTGAAATGTAAACCTTTCAAATGGTATCTGGAAAATGTATATCCTCAGCTCGACAGATGGGACAACATAATAGGTTATGGTGCGGTAAGCAACACAGATAGTTTTCTGATACAATTTACATTTCAGCATAATAAAAGCTTACTACAACTGGTCTATTTATAGTCACACTTAATATGTTACTGTTTATTTTTTCATGACAGTTGAAGAATGACATTCTTAAAAGCCACTGCATTGATCAAGGACCTGTACCTGGAAGTGTGCCTATTCTCTTTGGGTGTCATTACTATGGCCCTCAGGTATGCTGTATCAAAAGATAAACTTTCAAGCTACAACCAAAAAGCATTCATCACTTTAACTTCTCCCACAGCGTTGTTACTACAAACGTACGGGAGAAATCTACATTGGCGGCATTAAATCTCACACTTATAACTCTAACCGTTGTCTATCGGATCCTGGAAGTGGAAGCACGGTGACTTTATATAACTGTAAATATGCCAAGGCGAAAGGAATGGGCATTTATTGGAACTTCACTCAGGTACAGTTCTCTTGTGTGGGTTTTATAACTGTATTCATTTTTATGGAATATGTTATGCCACTTTGCTTAAATTATTTCTAGCACACATTATTTACGGCCAGATTTACTAATCTCGGAATCTTTAAACTCGCTCAAAAAACATTCACATTCATTCTTATTCGGTTATTCCCTTATTTATCAGGGATAAATCGCCAACTATTCGCCAACTGTATAAATTACTCGCATATACACCTATACTATTGGATGTTCAAAAGAACATATGAAACATAAACTTGACGCATGCATACACTCACATACACACGCACATACAAACTCGATCCTTGCATAAACACCCTCATTAACACATGCACATACATATAAACTTCCTGCATGCAAACACACCTATACACACTCGCATATACATAAACTCGTTCCTTGCATGTACACCCACAACAATACATAAACTCGCTGCATGCAAACACACCACAATGCGTGTATAAAACTCAATGCATGTATAAACACCCAAAAAACACTCGTGCATATATACAAAATAAAATTCACAAACATATTTATCACGAATAAGGTTATAGCAAAGCTTATGAAATAGAATGCGATTGATAGAGGTATAAAATCTGTTATTAATAAAAATGTTAAATAAAATAATATAAAAGGGGCGCCACGGTGGCGCGTGAGTAGCACGTTCGCCTCACAGCAAGAAGGTCGCTGGTTCGATCCCCGGTTGGGGTAGGTCCCGGTTGGGCCAGTTGGCATTTCTGTGTGGAGTTTGCATGTTCTCCCCGTGGTTGCGTGGGTTTCCTCCGGGTGCTCCGGTTTCCCCCACAGTCCAAAGAGGTGAATTGGGTAAGCTAAATTGTCCGTAGTGTATGTGTGTGAATGAGAATGTATGAATGTGTTTCCCAGAGATGGGTTGTGGCTGGAAGGGCATCCGCTGCGTAAAACAAATGCCGGATAAGTTGGCGGTTCATTCCGCTGTGGCGACCCCAGATTAATAAAGGGACTAAGCCGAAAAGAAAATGAATGAATGAATGAAAATAATATAAAATATCAGTCTATATAAATGGACTATATAAAATAGATAAGAAATGTTTTTATTTTAAACCTTTTAATTGAATTAGGTAATTACATACACAAATATTAAGGGACAGATAGAACACTTAAAGGATGTTAAAGTTGAAAAGCAACCGGAACAACTAAACTCCTCTTTTTTATTGCAAATGTTAATGTAGTCTTTACCCTTTACCCATTTCTTTAATTACTATAAATATTATGCTTTTTATATGTTTTTAAGATGTGGAAGTCATAACTGCAAGATTTTGGTATCATTTGGTACTATTTTGATTGAAAAAAAATGCTGATTAAAAGTCTCTGTTCATCACGTTGGTCAAGCTAACCAACATAAACCAGCTATTTTTATCCTCTGGACACTCCTTTTCTGTTTAATAACTATTACTTATATTTTACAGCAGCTGGCATCCAGCGTTTTGGTGCATTAGCCTGTTTATTGGTTACAGGTAAACACACTTAAGGGCATTCCTGCCTCCTACTGGACATAAGTGTGTATCATAACCTGTGACGAATCATAACCTGTCACCGTGATACCAATAATAAAACAAACATAAAATACTAATATTAAACATTCATTCATTCATTCATTTTCTTGTCGGCTTAGTCCCTTTATTAATCCGGGGTCGCCACAGCGGAATCAACCGCCAACCTATTCAGCATATTTTTACGCAGCAGATGCCCTTCCAGCCTCAAACCATCCCTGGGAAACATCCACACACACACATTCACACACTATACGGACAATTTAGCCTACCCAATTCACCTATACCACATGTCTTTGGACTTGTGGGGGAAACCGGAGCACCCGGAGCAAACCCACGCAACCACGGGGAGAACATGCAAACTCCACACAGAAATGCCAACTGACCCAGCCGGGGCTCGAACCAGCGGCCTTCTTGCTGTGAGGCGAACATGCTACCCACTAGGCCACCGTGGCGCCTAATAGCCTATTAAACAAACATATTTTATTCTAAATGATGGCTTATGCAGTCGTATATATTATAAAAACCCATAGTTTTCCAATAATTTAATTGCATAATAAACCTTTAATTTTGCTGGAGCATTCCTTGGCATTATCTTTGTTATATTTTTTATAATTAGCATAATCTATTTTCATTATTCAACAGATTTCTCCATTAATTGCATTATTTCTGTTTCCTAAGCTTTGCTATAACCTGATTCATGATAAATATTAATGATTTAGTTCATTTGTGCTCAAAGGACTTTTACGCTGAAATAAACTACTTCCTTTAAAAGTGAAATTACTTCCTTTTACACTGAGAGTTCATGCATATACACATATGAAGTCGCTTGCATATATGTATATACACAACTAATTGTAGGCTATATACGTTTACACGAGTGTTATTTGGGTGTTTATGCACACATCGAGATTACATTCATGTCAGAGATTATGGGTGTTTATGCAAGGATCGAGTTTATATGTATATGCATGCAGGTCAAAAAATGAAAAGCATTCTTTAATTTATTACACTGGAATGAGAGTATAGTTCCTTGCCATATCAGCCCTAAAAAATAGCCAGTTAAGTTGTAAAATGAGCCTTGTTTCTTTAAATAATGGCGCAAATACCCAAAACTTGAAGAGTTCAAACATAAGTAATCCAAGTTGAGCGATTAATTTAAATATTGTACTCTCATAAAATTTTCATCTGACATAAATATCTGTGTCCTACTTTTCGGCACTATTCTTCTCTGCATATGTTTAGTAAACACTGATAGTAGGCTACTGTTTCAACACCACAAATATGGTTTGTGCTGGCGCAAGCTTAGTAAATCTGGCCATCAGAGTTTGAGCATGAATATAAGTGAAAATCCCATGTTAATGCTTTATTTTTAGGGAAATGAAATAAGAAACAGAAAGACAAACCGATGTCTGGAATTAGCACAAGGACAGGATACATACTATTATCTAGTTTTGCAAGCGTGCACTGGACAAGAATGGACAATTCAACACGCCTTTGAAGAACTAAAGGGGAATTTCACTGCGGAAGTGAAAGCAACGAAGTGACAAAACTGTGTCAATGAGTATGAGAAAATTAGGATGCCAATGCATATGTGGGATGCATTTGATATGATTTTAACATCCCATTTATCATAGCCTATTCTTTCTAATTAATTTCTCATTGGTGATAGTGTGCAGCATAAATTAAACCGTTAAACATTTTTGGTGGAAATACTTTTACACAGTACTGTGTGTGTGTGTGTGTGTGTGTGCGTGTGTTCATTCATTCATTTTCTTTTCGGCTCAGTCCCTTTATTAATCCGAGGTCGCCACAGCGGAATGAACCGCCAACTTATCCAGCATTTGTTTTATGCAGCAGATGCCCTTCCAGCCACAACCCATCTCTGGGAAACACATCCATACATTCTCATTCACACACACTATGGACAATTTAGCTTACGTGCTTGGTTGCGTGGGTTTCCTCCGGGTGCTCCGGTTTCCCCCACAGTCCAATTTAGCATATCTTTGCATATATGTATATACACAACTAATTGTAGCCTATATACGATATAATGTATATACAATTAGTTGTAAATTATACAATTAGTTAGTAACAACTAAATGTATATACAATATAATTGTATATAGGCCTACAATTTAGCATATCTTTGGACTGTGGGGGAAACCGGAGCACCCGGAGGAAACCCACACAACCACGGGGAGAACATGCAAACTCCACACAGAAATGCCAACTGGCCCAGCCGGGGATCGAACCAGCGACCTTCTTGCTGTGAGGCGAACGTGCTACTCACTACGCCACCGTAGCGCCCCGCGCACGTGTGTAACATATGCAATTGGATATGTTTAAAGATTATTTATTGTCAAAGATATTTACATATTTATTTAGTTTTATTCTCATTTGATTTATAGTGCCCATTTTCCAACAAAAACAAAACCCGACATTAAAAGTAATCATAAAGAATGAACAGGGATGCTTTATTTATCATTCAGAGATTAATTAATCTGAGTCTTCTCATATTGGATCAGTTTTGCACTACTCATCATGGATTAAAGTTTAACCCCTGCTTTATTGTGTAAAATATATTACTTATGCTAAATAATTTGTAACAAAATAATAAAACAACATAACCAACAAATTTAGAAAATACGATTAAATAGTATAAATTATCAATAATCAATTGATCAATTAAATAATCAATATTATAAAAATTAAAATATGTAATAAAACAAATTATCTAATAAAAAACAATAGTAAATACTAAAACAATAGGCTATATAATAAATATAAACCTTCCTTGGCTCTAAAAAGACTCCACTTAAAAGTGTTTTGGAAAATTGTAAAGGGGCACATAGAGGTCTTGCAGTAGTTTTTTATTACTATTATTAATACTTGCATGTTGTAAACCATATGAGTTTTCTATTCACAAACTGCAATCGCGCAACTTAAGTAAATTTGTCAGGGCTTATGCGCTTTAAAAAAATGTTGATTAGGGGATAGTTAACAATTTGAAAGTCGTAAAGGAGATTACTGATTGACGTTTATATAAAGCTGAAATTAACTTTGTTCATCAAAAAGAGATCTTATCACTTCAAAACACTTTTAAATATCATTACAAACCTTTGAACGATTACTTTTGCGTTAAAAGTTTTTAAGTGGAAGACAATTCTCTCAGGTTTGATTTAAAACGTTCTCCAAAGATGAAGTTGTATTAAAATGACATGAATGTGAAATTAGTCTCATTTTCAGGTTAGCTTTAAAAGGACAGTTCACTCTAAGAATACTCACTATTTCCTCTTTAAATAGTTTCAGACCTTCAGGGGTTCCTTTCTTCTGCTGAAAACAAAAAGTTACTTTGCAGAATGCCTTCAAAACATATTTTGTGTTCAATGGAAGAAACTCAAGCAGGTTTGGAAGTGAAAGATGAGAACCTGATGACAGAATTGTACATTTTTGCGTGAACGATCCCTTTAGTACACACTTTCTCTAATACAACAAGACATAAAACACTTTTAGTTGTTTATCACACATCCTGAGAAGTCAAGTAGTCAATCTTGATTATATTGTGTGACTTTACAGTCATCTAAAACTACGATTAATAATCAACCAAAGCACTGCTTCAGATTCTCCACAAGATAGCAGCACAGATCAGTTCAAGATATTACATTCAGTTTTTCTCAGCATAAATTGGCATTTTTGCACATCAGTATTTCACCAATACGACAAACAAATGACGTAAATGTCTTGTAAACAATGGCCTCCTATTAAAAACGTCCTAATTTGGTATCATCCTGACATCCTGTCAAAGTAAACTTTCCCAAACGAACTTGTCCCATTTTACCAGCAAAGCGTCGATAGCTTCTTTCTTTCTTTGACTTGGCAATGAGCTGTACCTGAAAATGAAGAACGAGAGCGCAACTTAATTATTGAGGACACCAAAATGCCGAAATAAATGTACCAAATTACATATAAAGTCTCTTTTTTTGTTTAAAATGTGATTATTTGGTACCTCAGGGTGTTTAAGGCTAGCTCTTTCAATGTGCCTAAATTGAAGCCCATTCCTCCAAAACCCATAAAAGCTTCATAAAAATCGTGTGAAAGAGCTGTGGCTCCAAAAACAGCGGGATCATCGGAGCTGATCACCAGAGGATGACCTTCAGCCATCAGGACTGCAGCCGGATGATCCCGCAGGTCTGAGACCAGCTTCAACACCTGAAAGTATTATGGGGGAAAGGAAAGCATCAGCTTGTCTTTAAACAATCATCATTCAAACAAGAAATGTTACATTTTGTAGAAAAGGTTTTATTTTTATAACCTCAGAAATGTCTCCTCTGTACTGGGATCAGTAGCTTTTGTTTGTTTTCATACTCTGCACTGAAATGTCTTTCCTTGTTTCATCTGGTCAACTTGCAAGTCTTCAGCAAAAACAAAATTGAGGTCAAACTTTTGGCAAACATTTTTTCCCCTTGATGACGTTATTCTTTTTTTATTATTATATCCTCACTATGGCAAGCCGTTTTGACTTTTAATTATTCTCAGGATATGTTTTCTTGATATGAATAATTTAATTCTTGATATCAAAAAAGAAATTGTTATCAAAATCTGAATTGTTGATATCAAAAAATAGAATTTTCACTACGTAGCCTAGTTAAATGTCACCATAGGCTGCCATTCAAATTTAATTGTTGATATCAAGAATTGAGTTCCTACTAGTTGAAATGCAATTCTTGATATCAATAATTTAATTGTTGATATGAAAAATGAAATTGTTGATATAAAAAATGTAATTGTTGATATCAATAATTTAATTGTTGAAATAAGGAATTAAATTGTTGATATCAAGAAATACTTTTAAACTAGTATAGATGTTCATTCTTGATATCAACAATTGGTTTGTCACTATAGTGACAATGTTAATTTCTGATATCATAAATATAATTGTTACTAGTGAAATTATTCGTTTTAGATTTAGATTTTTACTAGTAACAATATAATTCTTGATATCAACAGTTTAGTTTCTGATATCAGGAATGCAGATTGTTGTGTCAACAATTAACCTGTTGAATTTTACATTCAACATGTTACATTTGTTATTTCTGATATAATTAATGATATCTAAACTAGGGCGCCACGGTGGCCTAGTGGGTAGCACGTTCGCCTCACAGCAAGAAGGTCGCTGGTTCGATCCCCGGCTGGGCCAGTTGGCATTTCTGTGTGGAGTTTGCATGTTCTCCCCGTGGTTGTGTGGGTTTCCTCCGGGTGCTCCGGTTTCCCCCACAGTCCAAAGACATGCGGTACAGGTGAATTGGGTAAGCTAAATTGTCCGTAGTGTATGTGTGTGAATGAGAATGTATGGATGTGTTTCCCAGAGATGGGTTGTCGGTTGGCGGTTCATTCCGCTGTGGCGACCCCGGATTAATAAAGGGACTAAGCCAAAAAGAAAGTGAATGAATGAATATCTAAACTATCTTTATTACTAGTAATGATCACATTCATGATATCAAAAATGAACATTGTCACTAGTGACAAAACTGTTCTTGATATCAAATATAACAGTTTTTACTAGTAACAATTCAATAGTTGACATCAAGAATATATGTTTGCACTAGTATCCATATGACAACTGATATAAAATAAAGGCTTTTACTAGTAAGAATTGTATTTCTGATATGTAAAATTGACATTTTAACTAGTAAGAAATCAATTCTTGATTTTAACTATAAATTTGAATGACAGTCTATGGTGACATTTAACAAGTGAAAATACCATTACAGATATCAAGAACTATAATTCTTACTAGTTGAAATTCAGTTCCTGATATCAATAATGAACATTTTGACTAGTGAAATTGAATTGTTGATATCAAGGATTAACTTTGTTACTAGTGGAAATGCAATTCCTGATATCAACAGTCAGCATTCTGGATATTAACAATTAAGTAGTTGATATCAACAATTTAATACTTGATATAAATAATTCAGAATCAGAATCAGAATCAGTTTTATTGCCAAGTGTGCTTCACACACACAAGGAATTTGCTTTGGCCACAGAAGCTTCCAGTGTACATAAAGTGACAAGTGACAACACAGAATAAGTATTATAAAAGAAGACAATAGACATTAAACAGAGATGCAGTCCAACGATCTGGATGTTGAAATGTATGTACAGATTTGTTATAAATATACAGGTTATAAGGTGCTGTGTGCAAAAGAGTAAGTATTGCATTATATATTGTTATAAGGTGCTGTGTACAAATGCGTAAGGAAAAGTATTGCATTGTATAGTTATTATAAGGTGCTGTGTACAAGTGCGTGTGAGAAAGTATTGCACATTTATTGCACAATAGGAGAAATATTAACTGTTGATGAGGTAGATGGCCTGAGGAAAGAATTTCATATCCTGTTAAGCAATAAAAGTAAAAACGGCTTGCCAGAATCGCCGTTTTGTCTTTTATTGCGTAACAGGATTTATGGCAAGCCGTTCTGACTTTTATTCATTCTCAGGATGTATTCTTAATATCAACAATTCAGTTCTTGATATCAAAAAAGGTCATTGTTGATATCAATATTACATTTCAACTAGTAACAATGTTAATTATTGATATCAGCAATGATGTAACAATTCGCAGAAGTACAATTCTTGATATCAACAATTCAGTTTTTGATATCAACAATTACCTTTTTGATATCAAGAACTGAATTGTTGATATCAAGAATTAACATTTTTGATATCAAGAATTGAATTGTTGAGATCAAGAATACATATCCTGAGAATGAATAAAAGTCAAAACGGCTTGTCATAGTGAGACCTCTTGGTTTGATCATACTACTCTGGGTTAAAAGGGTTAGTTCACCTAAAAATGAGAATGAGGTTATTACCCTCATGCCATAACAAAACCTTCATTCATCTTTGAAACACAAATCAAAATACTTCACACAAAATCTGAGAGCCCTATACTATAAACAAGGTCTTTACTAAATAAAAATATGGGTCAAAGGTCTGAAGTGAGTAAATTAACTATACATTTTGTATTTTTGCATGTAGGTGTTAGATGTCACCCAAAACTTTATTCTGTTATTAACTACTCACCTTTGTTCATTTTAAGGAACACAAATTAAGATACTTTGCTTTCTTCTTTCTTATTTTTATAAAAAATAAATTACATAAAACAGCATTGTTGAATACAATTGTTGACAATTATGTTGACGATTATAATTATATGATTATGACTTAGCTGGCTATTACAAAAGTAGCTTAGCCTAGCTACTAACTCAAAACCATTTAATGGGCTGCCACGACTTTTAGATGCAGTGGATCTTCAGAAAAGCTTACATGTGTAGATTTGTACACAGGGAGTTGAACAAATTAGATTCAAACTATCTTTATGTATGGTGGTGTAGCTATTTTATACAGCAGTATGTTTTAAACGTAACGTGACCATTAAATTGCAGAAAGAGAATCAAAAGACAGGGCGCAATTTTCAAACACGTATTTTCAGTTTCTTAGCAACCCGTTTGTCCTATATGGGGCGTTTGCAGACTTGGATCCAGACAGTTTTACGGTCTAGGCAGCTTTACGACCCAGACAGTTTTACGCCCCTGTTGTTCCTGATGCGTCCAGTAGGGGGATGAAATGCAATACATGGCCAAATAATAGATTAGAACAGTGGTCCTCAAACTTTTTTCACCAGGTACCACCTCAGAAAAAAATTGTTTCTCCAAGTACCACCATAATGACCAGTATTGAAATACAGTAGCATAGTAGGAGTAATTAAGCAGCTACAGCCCTGCGCAGTTCAAAAACGTTGGGGATTCTTCTTATTATGAATATTTATTGTTATTATTTATTCGCCACTTTAAACGTTCTAAATCGTTTGAAGAGAGAAATAGAAATTAGATCTCCTTACTGCGCATTAAAAGTAGGCTTTGTGTGTCAGAAAAGCAAGTTATTAAACTATACCAGTCAACATTGGACTATAAAAATACAGGATACGCACCCAACAACAGTTACAAATACAGGGAGGGAAATAGCTTCAAATGAAAGAATAAATAACAAACATACAAGAATTGAAAATTAAAATAAAAGTTTTAACCTAATAAAATCACTGATCACATCTGTGTTATCGTAAGCATCAAAGGGTTAAAAGTGTGTTCATTTTTTAACTTTAATTATTCAGCGATTCCTGAAGTAAGCCTGCGTACCACTACTGGTACACGTACCACAGTTTGAGAACCCCTGGATTAGAAGTTAACTCTTACAGATTATTAAATGTCATATTCATTAATATACTTTTAAAAATTTTTTGTTAAATATCAAAGCTACGTTAGTGTATCAGAAAGTGAGTTTAAAGCAATTGATACACTCACCATACTATTTCAGATATACAAAAGCCCAATCGCAAATTAATTTAGATTCATTTAATTAGAAAAAATATAAACACACATAGTTGGATAGAGTAACGATTAACTGTAGCCTAGTAAGAAGTTTTTATATAGAGATGTGCTTTTTGTTGTATTGAATATATATAAAGTTTCATTCTGAAAATAACAAAATTATAACAGAAAAAATGCTTTGATAAGAATGCTGTGGTATTGCCCACCAGACAGCTGCAGAGTTTTTAGACAAACAATTTGCTCCTTTCTAAATTTCCAAGGACCATTTAGCCACACCTGACCAACAAAAACACAGACAACACATGATTTTTTTAACATTTATTTATTGCAACAATATCACTAGAGATTGTCAGTCTTCTTTAAATGATGCTGACTCCTTGCTTCAAATTCTTCACACTCACTGAAAAATAAAGTTAATACTCTGCAAAAAAAAAGAATTCTTAAATTGTTTTTGTGTTCTTCCTATTCCCTCTATCTAATCCTTAAACATCGTCCATGCTAATATATAAAAATATATACTGTATAGCAATGAACAAAATTAGTAGACCAATTATAATTGTGAGTTTCTCAATGATTTTGTATAATAGTTTGAGTAAAAAATTAAATAAAAAAGTCATTCAGATCTGGATTGCATTATTAAATATTAAATGACATTGAATGCAATGCTATTTTAATTCAAATTCAAAATAAAATTTTAAATCTTTTGAGAATTGTTTAGAGGGCGCCACGGTAGCGTAGTAAGTAGCACGTTCGCTTCACAGCAAGAAGGTCGCTGGTTCGAGCCTCGGCTGGGTCAGTTGGCATTTCTGTGTGGAGTTTGCATGTTCTCCCCGTGGTTGCGTGGGTTTACTCCGGGTGCTCCGGTTTCCCCCACAAGTCCAAAGACATGCGGTACAGGTGAATTGGGTAAGCTAAATTGTCCGTAGTGTATGAGTGTGAATGAGCGTGTATGGATGTTTCCCAGAGATGGGTTGCAGCTGAAAGGGCATCCACTGCGTAAAACAAATGCTGGATAAGTTGGCGGTTCATTCTGCTGTGGCAACACCGGATTAATAAAGGGACTAAGCCGACAAGAAATCAATGAATTATTTGTTTAGATTTATTTCAATTTAAAGTTAATAGTCAGACTTGGCTGACATCCCAGACCACTCTGGTGTATTGTATATAATCTGTGAGAAATTATATATTTTTAAATAAATCATTAAATATATAATAATCACTCCATTGCTGAGAATAGTAACAATTTTCAATTGCCAGCACAATGTATTTGTACTTCGTATGCAATATGATCTGACAATACTAATTATGTTGTTTTTAGAAATACGAACACATTAATCACATTTGTATTTAACATCAAAATGATATTGCAATATATAAATATATAATTTATGAATTATCTCAAAATTGTTAAGATCATGGATGACTGCCCTTGAAAAGTGAAATTGAAAATGAGTTTCCAGTTTACTTTTCTTTGAGGGTTTATCAGTTTGTGAGGGCTGTATAAGTTTGAAGTGCAGAATGGACAGCAGTAGAGGAAACAGCACATGTTGCATTTGTTTACTGCTGTAAATCTCCTATCGTTCCATTTTGATGCAATTTCTAAAACAAGAAAATGAATTATATGAAAAGAGAAGGAAGATGAGTGTTTACAGCTTCTACAATGTTATGAAGCAGCCAGACAGACTTGGTAAGTGAGAAGTTAGACAGTTTATTGTGACAATGAACACGAACGAGATTGACGGTAGGGATGGTGGATGAGCTGACAATAGTCCTTTTCTTCGGCAGAATGGGTGAGACACAATGAGGATGACGGACTGCACACACCAGATAACTTGGACGGATGACAGACAGATGACAAATACACCAATGACTGGATACGAGGAAGACTGGAACAACTAGGAATAAACAGAGAGACGGTAAGTACTGGAATTCAGGTAAGTGAATGTTTCTCAGGAGAGTGAACACTCAGGGTCTGCTTTGTATCAACAAGCCTGGACCCTGAGTGCTGTGAGGAGTGTGTTCTTATGGAGTGCTCGGTGATGGGAGACAGCTGTGTGTGATTAATACTCAGGTGAAGGTGCTCGCTGTGATTGAGTGCTGGGAGAGCCTGACCAATCCGTGACATACAAAGAGAGAGATTTACATATGCCTAGGTAGACCAACAGCTGAAAACAAATAAAGAAACACACACATGCACTTTTATGAAGAGCAAGTTAAAGAGAACACAGTAATGATAGAGTTCAACTGCCCACTCACTTTACCTTTCTGTGATTTCCTTTCTATTGTAATTAAAAATAAATAAATAAAAAATGTTCTTAGATATTTGATAGTTGCATACATTCTGATGCTGCTGCAAAATTCACTTTGATTACTTAAAAATATTAAATTATTAAAAATGAAAAGATTAGAACAGGTTACAAAAATATCTTACCAGGAAGATGCAGGCTAAAGACAGACAAAAAAGTCAAGAAAATTTGCCTACATAAGAAAGTGAGATGTAGTGCACGTAGCTAGCTTATAGATACAGTAGTTGGCTAGAATTGAACCAATCTAACAGCATTGCTGTTGTTTTATCTCTGCATGTGAATTGTTTTGACATACATTCATATCAACCTTAACCGAATTAAAAATGTTTAAGTTTCACGCTTGCTTAACAATATTTTCAACGAGTATTTAACATGCCTGTGTCGTGTTTGGTGTGATGATAAAGTTATGGAGGCTCATAATAACACTGTGCTGCCTCCCTCTACTGAACGCATCAGGAACAACAGGGGCTTAAAACTGCCTAGGCCGTAGATCTGCCTTGATCCAAGGCTGCAGTCTCCCCCTTCTCACATTTCCAGGTTTTGATAAATAGGTTACTATACATTAATACTTTACAAGTACAGCAGTTTTATTTTTATTTATTTAAGAACAGTGCCATTTTAAATCTCTTTTAAAAGCATTTTAATTTAAACTGAATTTTTTTTTGTCTTTGTCACGTCCCCAGCCCAGCACTCACCCTCTGACCACTCTCATTCACCTAGACCGTCCTCGAGCCGTGCACAATCCCCTGATTACTGACTACACCTGATACCACTCCGGACACTCCTACTTAAGCTCCCTTCATCTGCACACACACCGTCAAGTATCACACATGGACACGATCACCCAAGCCTTCCTGATAACTCTCCTTGATACCCTCCTGTGCTCTGCAACTGCATCTACTCTTCGTCATCAGCCTCCATTCAGGGAAGTGACTATTCTTACTAGCCTCTGTCTGGATCCCCATTACCAAAGACTGCCTTTGCCTACCTAATATCCATGTCAGCGATGTTACAGTAATAAATATATACTGTTTGCTACATCTGATTCCCTCTCCTTCCTCTGATCGTCCTGTCATGTATATATTTATAACATGTTGTTTAGCGATGTTTAAACTGTACAGTAATTTTATATAAGGTTGCAAAGATTTATTTTTCATTTTATACAGTTTTATTGTGTACAGTTATTGTCAGAACTATTAGCCCACATTTCAGGAAGAAAAATATGAAAGAATGAGCAAACAAATGAAGGGAGGAAAGAAGGAAGGACCCAACGAATGAAGGAAGAATTCAAGGAAGGACTGAACAAACGAAGGAAGGAACAAACAAAGAATGAATGAACAAAAGGACCTAATGTAGAAAGGAACAAAAATATGAACGAACGAGTGAACAAAGGAAGGTGGGAATGAATGAAGGAGAGAACAAACAAATAATTGATGGAAGGTTGGAAGGAACGAACGAAAATAGGAAGAATACACCATATGTTGTTTTGTGCAGGGATGTGTAAACGTAACATTCTGTAAACGCATCAACTTTTCTACAGTGTAACACTCACTACTCTTAAGTACTTTTAAAAGGTCTACTTTTTACTCACACTTTGAGTAATATTTACTACAGATACTTTTACTCTACTTGCACTGCATTTTTGGGCAAGTAATGGTACTTTTACTTGAGTATGATTTTTTTTTTTCAGTACACTTTCCACCACTGGAAGCCAGTAATATCTGTATGCTTTGTATGACCTTTGTCTGATGTATGTAGGATATATGGCAATTTAACTTTTACCAAAGGTGGCACAGTGGTTAGCACTGCCACAAGAAGGTAGCTAGTTTGAGTCCCAGCTGGGCCAGTTGGCATTTCTTTGTGGAGTTTGCATGTTCTCCTCGTGTTCATGTGGGTTTCCTTCAGGTGCTCTGGTGTCCCCCACAGTCCAAAGACATGCACTATAGACCCTTTTAAGGAATGTAAACAAAAACAATGCTCCCAACGTGCTTCCTGTTTTGCATTTTTAATTTCTAAAGCTTCCAAGAATCCAAAAGAGCCACATATTGATAAAAAATGTTATGACAGCTGTTTTAACATTAAGTTATGATTGAATTGCCTCTTGTTACGATTATGAAATAGTTTGATAGCTAGCAGGATATGCTAATGAAACAACATGACCACATTGAAATAGTCTATAGGTGAATTGGGTAAACAAAATTGGCTGTAGTGTGTGTGTGTGTGTGTGTGTGAGAATGCAAGAGTGTATATATCTCCGTACTGGGTTTCTGCTGTAAAAAACATATGGCGGAATAGCTGGTGGTTCATTCCACAGTGGCGACCCCTGATAAATAAGGGACTAAGCCAAAGGAGAATGAATGAATGAACTGTAACCACGTTCTGTAAACAGTGTTACATTTTTTTAATTGATGTAATGTAATTCAATGAGAAATGAAAAACCTTTTTTGTTTTTGTTTCACAACACTGTTTTCTCTGGTATGTCAGATACACCCAGACATCATCATTAAAAATATGCGAAACATTATAAAATGCAAGGTGATCCGGAGCTTGCCAAACACCACATTAACCTCAACATTTGCCTCAGGTCAGAGGCATTCCTTGAGTTAAGTGTCTTCACACTTAGGAACTTTCTGTTGGCATTTACTGGCAATGGAACGTAATGATTTACCTTTATAAGTGTAACATTAACACACTACACTCTAAAAAAAAAAAAGGTTTCTTGAGGTTCTATATAGAACCCTAGGGTTCTATACTTGGCCAGTACACTCTTAAAACAAACGGTTCTATATAGAGCCAAAAACGGTTCTATCAAACGCTTCATATATGGAACCCCAAAAAGGTTCTATATAGAACCATTTTAAGGGTTCATTAAATAGAACCCCAAATGGTTCTTTGAATTCAAGTTAGATGGTTCTATTTAGAACCATTTATGGGTTCTTTTTATTTATTAATGAATTATTGCTACTTATTAATGAATAAAAAAAATAAAACCAGTCCAGACAATTCAAATTGTTTAAATTTATTCAATCCATTATACAAAATATTTTTTTAAATAATACTTAAAATTGCACCTCTGCATACTTTGCATTGGACAGCAGATCTACCTTAACAGTTTAATGGCATTCAACAACGTAATTGTAATGATTTCACTTTTATACGCTTTTTTACTGTTTGAGCAAATACAGAGCTTAACTTTCACACATCTCTAAACGGAAGAGAAATATATCACAATGCAGATGGAAACAATACACAAACAATCAAAACATTTTTTAAATAACACTACAATTTCAAAAAGTGGATGGTACATGTATGTATTGATCTTCACAACATCCATTTTTATACATAATTTTTAACCTCACAGCAAGCAGGTCACTGGTTCGAGTCCCGACTGGGCCAGTTGGTATTTTCTGTGTGGAGTTTCCAAGTTCTCCCAGTTTTCTTGTGGGTTTCTTCAGGGTGCTTCGGTTGACCCCACAGTCCAAAAGCATGTGTACGGTATAGGTGAATTGGCCATAGTGACTGAATGTTTGTAGATGTAAGAGAATATGGGTGTTTCCAAGTGCTGGGTTGTGGCTGGAAAGCGCAGATGAATTGGTGATTCACTCCACTGTGGTGCCTCTGATAAATAAGGAAGTCGAAGGGTAGCGAGTGAGTGTTGTCCAATGTAATACTGACACGTCAAGCCTAATGTAAGTGGAATCAGGAGAGCTGTTGAATCCTGGTTGGTGTAAGACCTTTGGATTTCTGTAAAACAATATTTTAATGTTGAGTACTTTTTAACCAATTAACATGTCATCAAATAGAATTACAGTTATAATCAATAAAATTAAAGTGTGTGTTTGGAGGATATGGGATGTAATAAAGGGTGTAGTTACCTTCTGCAGTTTCCTCTGATGGTCCAATGAGACTGTCATGGAGCACTTCCTTCTTTCCTTCCCTTTTTTGGGCCATTTGTTTTAATGATGTTTCTGTGTACTACACCAAGTTTTCAGCATCCTAAATGCAAAAAAAAACATTTTGTTTACTTCATGTGTAAGTTTCCAAATAACACATTTTCAGCAATACAAGTTCATTAAACTTGTTCATTAAAATTGAACTCAAAACGATTTGGCACACAATGTAACAGTGTTTACTCACAAGCTGTGGCACTCCAAGAAGAAGAAACTGCTCCATTAGTTCTGCAAACCCCTTCATAATCTGTACTCTGGAAAAGGGTCTTTCATTCGGTTCTTGACTTATGAGTATCTGATGTCGCATTCCAGGTCCATCACAGTCTGAGGTAGGAAGACAGCCTTTTAGAGTGTGTAAATATGAATTTATATCACAGAATTAATCTACCTTTGACATAAAATGTATTGAACTGAACTTGCCATCAACATATTAATTATCAAACTTATTCTCAAGTGTTGCGACTATCAGAGTGCATGTACTTCCCTTAAATATCAAATTAACTCCAATGTTTCGTCAAAATCCTTTTAAAAACACGTTAGTCACTTATGCATGCTTATTTCATTTAGGTGAGAGACCGCAATTTACCCATCAATTAAGAAATAATTTGATCATTTGCAGGGGGACTGGGTCAAAGATAGGTCACATACTCAAAAAATAAAAAAACAGAGGATAGATACTGAAAATTACACAGCCAGAAAATGTAAAAAGTTTGTCCACAGCAGAGGTCATGGTTTCAACATTATGAGGAGAGGCAAAAGAGTCATTCTTTGACAATTACATACCGGCATCCATGTCCTAAAGAACTGATGGAAACAAACTGTGGCTGAGCTGACTTCAGGGTCCCCTTTATGGATTCAGTGAGCAAAGATGGAACATTGGTACCAGCCTTTAGAAATGAAACAATGAAAACCATTAGAAAATGTTGCTGCATTAGAAACAATTTTGTTTATCACAAGCTAACACAGTAAAAACCATACCATAGGTATGATACAGTACAGCAGATTTCACACAGCACTTACTTCTAGCAACAGTTCTCCCAGATGCCGTGGGTGGAAGAAGATGAATGAGGATCTTCAGCATAGAGTAACACAGCTCATCTTGAAGAAGTGAAGATGCAGGTCACATGCAAAATAAGAATTAAATTTATTAAAATGAATTAATATGTATTTGTAATAATTACTTTATCATAAATTGAAAATTAAAATTTACATTAAGTTTTCTTGTTTAAACTATGTTTACAAAAGTGTGCACAGGCAACAGACATTTTGACTGAAGTTCATACCATCATGCTGATTGTCAGACTTCTCCAGCAAGTATCTGATGTCATTTTTCCTCTCCAAGGACACTATTGCCTTGAGATTTGGAATTATGTTCCTTTCCCGTTTCCAGATAGACAAATCCTCTTTCCCATCTGCAAGCTTGGAAAATTCAATGTCTAAAAAAAAAACAATAACAAAGACATATTAATGTTACAATTATAAAACAAATGTCAGTGTAAAGTTCTGTTTTAGTTGAGCATCTCTTTTACCAATTTATTGAAGAATTTTCTGGTGATGGTTGCATCCACTTAATCAGAGTAAACCACTCACTTAGCACAGTTTCATCTGGACTTAGCGAAGTGTCCACTGTGTGACAACATTTCAAACTGTACATGAGTAGGTGATGGCCCATCAAAAAAACGCTCCTGACATTAGTGATGCAAAAACAAAAATAAGTTAATGTCAAGTACACTTGAGCAGCTTAAATACACATTGCATTCCTTTTATAATGTAAAAACATCCTTACATGTTCCTCATTTTCACCAATTGGCTCCTGAATCCTTAATGAGGACAACAATGACACAGTTTCCTTTGTTAGTGCCAGCTTTTCTGTACCCGATGGATAGCTGAAAAAAAAGTTATATAAAAAAATAGTTGCAAATGGCTCTTACAAATTGACAAACATAAAATAAACACTGATACCACTATAGACTGTTGTTAAATTTATTTAAAATGTTTTTGTTAAATGTGTCATTTCTTTAAATGTATAACTTATTTAAATTAATGTAATCAATTTGCAAACAAATACAGCTTACATTGACTTAAAAAAAAAAACATACATGTTTCTTTACGAGGTCATTGACAGCAACTTTATCAATAACCTTTCTTAAGGAAATAGACAGTGTCTTTGTCTCTTCGTGTTCTCTCAGGATTGTATTTTCTTCAAGCAGTGTCAGCAATCTATTTGTGGTGCCAGTCTGAGTTTCATCTGTTCAATGACATTAAGAAATGACAAAAACGTTTTATTTATTTAAATATTTACTATTATATAATATTAAAAGTGAAAGACATTATTCATTTACCCATAATGAATGCACACTTCTTTCTGATGAATCAGGGATGTTGCTTGTAATATATTATATTTAAAATTTGTCATGCTCCATGCCAACTGTGAATAGTTTTCTCCATGTTTCCTTTCCGTCTATGAGCAGTTGCAAGAGCTCGGTGTAGAAGTGTTAGAGTAACTGTAATTTGTTCCTCGAATTCCTTTATCTAAGTAAAAGGGAAAGAAATCCATATATACAGCACAGTGAAAAAACAAATACATGTAACAGTGTACAACAATACAAAGCATATTTTGAATAGTATGTGACTAGACGGGTGGCCCAAAATGGCGCGCAAGGTTGATTATAATAAAGGTTTTCATGTTTAGACATTTTTTTATGAATTTGCTCACACCAAGGCGCCATTTGTTGTCTCTCCGCAGCACCCAGCTAACCTTAAGTCTCGGGGCTGATATACAAATTACTGTCAAAGGGCATCATCATTAAATAGCATTATGATTACGTAACGTTATAGAATGTCTTCGGCGTGAGATAACGTTACCTCGAGTTCAGAGATGCCGAGGCTTTACGTTAGCGCTGTCGAATACAAAACATTCACGTTCACGTCAATTATAAAGTGACGCTAACTTTCCTACCGAAATCACAACAAACCTATGCTAGTCTTTCGCTTGATACGTGTTATTAACAATTCTGCAAACACAAGTTTACAAAAATCACGCCAAATGGGTTACCTGTTAACCTAGCTTGCGATAAAGTTAATAGGTCACCCGTGTAGTACGATACACAGACAACATAGTAAAAAAAAAAACAACTTCTAGGACAACAAACACAAAACATTCTTAAGCAAGGTGGAAAAAATATTGACTGTCGTAGACGAATTGTAATTAATTTCACTCACCTGAGGCAGAGAACTCGAGAGCTTCATATGCGACAGGGTCGTGGTGGGAGCGATGGTTGAAAATGAACGTCACTGCGCATGCACTTAGCGCGCGCGCGCACGTTCACAGCGCGTACATTTCACCCAGGTATACTCAAATACTTATTTTATATTGCCAACATGATAATTAAATTACATAAATACAGTAGACATCGCCCCTTGACTACAGGTAAAATAAATGTGCATTTTATACAGTATGTGTACTGCTTAAATGTAGTAAAACCAAACACTATAGAAAGGGATTTTGGTTTAACACAGCCATTGTGTAAACAGCTAAGCACAATATTAACACACAATGTGTCTGTAGCAACACAAGATGTGTCACGAACTGTTTAACACATATTTTGTGTTAATTTTTAACACATCATTTTTAAGAGTGAAGTTATCATGATTATTAGTTTAAAATAAATTATTAAACTATAACAACACACTGAACAGTCAAAATAAACTGATTATTTTATTTATTTCACAAAATAATTCGTAATAAACGTTAAATATTAAGCACATATAAATATTAGTTATATGGTAATGTACAAACCTGCATGAAACAAAAATCCTATCATACATTGATTAGGTTTTTGACCATAGCAGTCATTTTATTAGGTTTTGACTCGAAAAGCTTTGTCTCTCTGTGTTATAGCTTATAATTAGTTTATAATCTTTACTATACAAGTATGTTATAAATCATAAATTATAGAACCATTTTAATCAAAAAGGTTCTTTGCACTCAAAGGGTTCTAAATAGAACCATTTTTTGGGTAAAAGGTTCTACTGGCCAAGTATAGAACCCCAGGGTTCTATATAGAACCTCAAGGAACCTTTTTTTTTAGAGTGAGTAGAACCTTTTACCCAAAAAATGGTTCTATTTAGAACCCTTTGAG
>CAIGQQ010038113.1:2250191-2265188 GCA_903798035.1 Danio albolineatus
TTATATCTCGCAATTCTGACTTAACAACTCAGAATTCTGACTTTATAATTATTTTTTTTTAATGTTTAAATAATTTTTTTTTTATTATTGATTTTTTTTCTTTCATTCAGTGGCGGAAACGGGCTTCCATAACAATGCGTGTATGAAACTCAATGCATGTATAAACACCCAAAAAACACTCGTGCATACATACAAAATAAAATTCACAAACATATTTATCACGAAAAAGGTTATAGCAAAGCTTATGAAATAGAATGCGATTAATAGAGGTATAAAATCTGTTATTAATGGAAATGTTAAATAAAATAATATAAAATATCAGTCTATATAAATGGACTAGGCTATATAAAATAGATAAGAAATCTTTTTATTTTAAACCTTTTAATTGAATTAGGTAATTACATACACAAATATTAAGGGACAGATAGAACACTTAAAGGATGTTAAAGTTGAAAAGCAACCGGAACAACTAAACTCCACTTTTTTATTGCAAATGTTAATGTAGTCTTTACCCTTTACCCATTTCTTTAATTACTATAAATATTATGCTTTTTATATGTTTTTAAGATGTGGAAGTCATAACTGCAAGATTTTGGTATCATTTGGTAGTATTTTGATTGAAAAAAATGCTGATTAAAAGTCTCTGTTCATCACTTTGGTCAAGCTAACCAACATAAACCAGCTATTTTTATCCTCTGGACACTCCTTTTCTGTTTAATAACTATTACTTATATTTTACAGCAGCTGGCATCCAGCGTTTTGGTGCATTAGCCTGTTTATTGGTGACAGGTAAACACACTTAAGGGCATTCCTGCCTCCTACTGGACATAAGTGTGTATCATAACCTGTGACGAATGGTGACACCGTGAGACCAATAAATAAACAAACATAAAATACTAATATTAAACAAACATATTTTATTCTAAATGATGGCTCATGCAGTCGTATATATTATAAAAACCCATAGTTTTCCAATAATTTAATTGCATAATAAACCTTTAATTTTGCTAGAGCATTCCTTGGCATTATCTTTGTTATATTTTTTATAATTAGCATAATCTATTTTCATTATTCAACAGATGTAATTCCTCCATTAATTGCATTATTTCTGTTTCCTAAGCTTTGCAATAACCTGATTCACGATAAATATTAATGATTTAGTTCATTTGTGCTCAAAGGACTTTTATACGGTGGCCGAGAAAGGTTAACGCGCTGCAATTTAAGAAAGCACATGCAATAACAAGAAACACCGGCATATTAAGAAACGGTCTTCATCAATTTGACAGCACAACTGTTACAAATTCTCACAAGAGAGCTTAACGCGCTGCAATTTAAGGAAGCACATGCAATAACAGAAAACAACAGCAAATTAAGATACGATCTTCATCAATTTGACAGCACACCTGTTACAAATTCTCACAACACAAACAATGGAAGAAACGCGCTGCAAGTTATTGAAAACACAACGGAAGAAAATGCGCAGCAACTTATTGAAAACACAACGGAAGAAAATGCGCAGCAACTTGGTGAAAACACAACGGAAATGTTTCAAGAGGACCCAAAAACATGACGGACCCAGCTGAGAAACGGACCCACCGTGACTGTTGTTCAGTGAAGTGATTGGTGGTCTTTGAAAGGTGGTCTTTATTATCCTGATTACACGATTCCGTTGTCTTTTGTAAATTATCAGTCTAATTAATGATTAATTATCAA
The DNA here is from genome assembly GCA_903798035.1 of Danio albolineatus. Lineage (NCBI taxonomy): Eukaryota > Metazoa > Chordata > Actinopteri > Cypriniformes > Danionidae > Danio > Danio albolineatus. The sequence continues at coordinate 2,251,905 of CAIGQQ010038113.1, forward strand.
CTGAAATGTTGCGTTATTAAATAATTTAACTACATCTGTATCTTAGCTCTGTCTGTCATGTTTTTGGGTCCTCTTGAAACATTTCCTTTGTGTTTTCACCAAGTTGCTGCGCATTTTCTTCCGTTGTGTTTTCAATAAGTTGCTGCGCATTTTCTTCCGTTGTTGTGAGAATTTGTAACAGGTGTGCTGTCAAATTGATGAAGACCGTTTCTTAATTTGCTGGTGTTTTTGGTGATTGCATGTGCTTTCTTAAATTGCAGCGCGTTAACCTTTCTCGGCCACCGTACTTTTACGCTGAAATAAACTACTTCCTTTAAAAGTGAAATTACTTCCTTTTACACTGAGAGTTCATGCATATACACATATGAAGTCGCTTGCATATATGTATATAATTGTATATACGTTTGCACTATTCTTCTCTGCACATGCTTAGCAAACACTGATAGTAGGCTACTGTTTCAACACCACAAATACGTTTTGAGCTGGTGCAGCTTAGCAAATCTGGCCATCAGAATGTGAGCATGGACATACTGTAAGTGAAAATCCCATGTTAATGCTTTATTTTTAGGGAAATGAAATAAGAAACAGAAAGACAAACCGATGTCTGGAATTAGCACAAGGACAGGATACATACTATTATCTAGTTTTGCAATCATGCACTGGACAAGAATGGACAATTCAACACGCCTTAGAAGAACTAAAGGGGAATTTCACTGTGGAAGTGAAAGCAACGAAGTGAATGTAGGACTTGAAAACAAAATGTGTCAATGAGTATGAGAAAATGAGTATGCCAATGCATATGTGGGATACATTTGATTAGGATTTTAAAAACCCATTTATCATATTCTTTATAATTAATTTCTCATTGGTGATAGTGTGCAGCATAAATTAAACCGTTGAACATTTTTTGGTGGAAATACTTTAACACAGTACTGTGTGTGTGTGTGTGTGTGTGTGTGTGTGTGTGTGTGTAACATATGCAATTGGATATGTTTAAAGATTATTTCTTGTCAAAGATATTTACATATTTATTTAGTTTTATTCTCATTTGATTTATAGTGCCCATTTTCCAACAAAAACAAAACCCAACATTAAAAGTAATCATAAAGAATGAGCAGGGATGCTTTATTTAATGAGTCTTCTCATATTGGATCAGTTTTGCACTACTCATCATGTATTAAAGTTTAACCCCTGCTTTATTGTGTAACATATATTACTTATGCTAAATAATTTGTAACAAAATAATAAAACAACATAAACAACAAATTTAGAAACTACGATTAAATAGTATAAATTATCAATAATCAATTGATCAATTAAATAATCAAAAATATAAAAAGTAAAATATGTAATAAAACAAATTATCTAATAAAAAACAATAGTAAATATTAAAATAATATTTAATAAATATAAACCTTCCTTGACTCTAAAAAGACTCCACTTAAAAGTGTTTTGGAAAATTGTAAAGGGGCACATAGAGGTCTTGCAGTGCTTTTTTATTACTATTATTAATACTTGCATGTTGTAAACCATATGAGTTTTGTATTCTTGTAAACAATGGCATCCTAATTAAAAACGTCCTAATTTGGTATCATCCTGACATCCTGTCAAAGTAAACTTTCCCAAACAAACTTGTCCCATTTTACTCGCAAAGCGTCAATAGCTTCTTTCTTTCTTTGACTTGGCAATGAGCTGTAGCCTACCTAAAAATGTAGAAAGAGAATTATTGAGGACGCCAAAATGCCGAAATAAAAGTACAAAATTACATTTCAAGTCTGTTTTTTTGTTTAAAATGTGATAATTTGGTACCTGAGGAAGTTTAAGGCTAGCTCTTTCAATGTGCCTAAATTGAAGCTCATTCCTCCAAAACCCATAAAAGCTTCATAGAAATCGTGTGAAAGAGCTGTGGCTCCGAAAACAGCGGGATCATCGGAGCTGATCACCAGAGGATGACCTTCAGCCATCAGGACTGCAGCCGGATGATCCCGCAGGTCTGAGACCAGCTACAACACCTGAAAGTACGGAAGTCCTTAGAGGCCATGCAGTAAAATATTTTTTCTCTCTTGTTATGTCTTGATCACGACTTAATTTTCTTGTGATCTCGACATAACAAAAAGGTGTTATGTCGTGATCACGACTTATTTTTTGTTTTTTATTATTCTTATTTTTCTTATTTATTATTATCTGGCCAGGGAGAGAATAGCCTAGCTGCAGACGCACATTCATGTAACATGTTAAAGGCGTTCAGAACAGCCATATATGAGCGTAAACGCCCATGATAAATGTACATTCGTGATTATATTCATGTATGATTATATACCATTATTTACAATAATATTCCCTCAACTGTTACCATTTTAAAGCAACTCTATACACTCTAAAAAAAAAAAGGTTCTTCAGTGGTTCTTCAGTAGTTCTTTACGATATTTGAGGTGCTATTTAGCACTTTTACTGTGTAAAGAACCTTTAAAGCACCATAAAGGTTCTTCAGTGGTTCTTCAGTGGTTCTTTAAGGTGGTCAGGGTGCTATATAGCACTTTTACTGTGTAAAGAACATTTAAAGCACCATAAAGGTTTTTCAGTGGTTCTTTGGGGTGTTTAAAGTGCTATATAGCACCAATACTACTAGTAAGCACTTGTTCTTATAGCTAATTCTCATAAATCTTATGCCGGTTTTATTTGCGGAAAGGGTAAAGTAACATTATGAGCACCTTAAAATATAGGTGCTATATAGCACCATTTGACAAAAGTACTATATAGCACCTATTTTTTTAAGGTGCTGTATAGCACCAAAAAAGGTTCCCCCCTCGTTACGACCAAAGAACCAGTTTTGGTGCTATTTAGCACCTTTTTTTTTAGAGTGTATGGCGCAATTTTAAAGTAATTGTAAATAACTTGCGGAGAGGATTCATAATTTAACTCATTCATTCATTTTCTTGGTGCTCCGGTTTCCCCCACAAGTCCAAAGATATGCGGTACAGGTGAATTGGGTAGGCTAAATTGTCCGTAGTGTATGTGTATGTGTGTGAATGAGAATGTATGGATGTTTCCCAAAGATGGGTTGTGGCTGGAAAGGCATCCGTTGCGTAAAACAAATGCTGGATAAGTTGGCGGACCATTCCACTGTGGCGACCCCGGATTAATAAAAGGGACAAAGCCGACCAGAAAATGAATGACTGAAAAATAACATTTTTGATATCAAGAATTGAATTGTTGACATCAATAATTAAATTTTCACTAGTTAAATGTCACCATAGGCTGCCGTTCAAATTTAATTGTTGATATCAAGAATTGAGTTCTTACTAGTTGAAATGCAATTCTTGATATCAATAATTTAATCTTTGATATGAAAAATGTAATTGTTGATATCAATAATTTAATTGTTGATATCAGGAATTAAATTTTTGATATCAAGAAATACTTTTCAACAAGTAAAGATGTTCATTCTTGATATCAACAATTGGTTTGTCACTAGTGACAATGTTAATTTCTGAAATCATAAATATAATTGTTACTAGTGAAATTTTTCATATTAGATATCAAAAATTACTTCCCGAATTGCTGATATCAGAAATCCATTTTCAGATATCAGAAATAACAAATGTAACGTGTTGAAATATAAATGCAGATATCAAGAATTAACATTTCATATGAAATTAAGTTCTTGATATCAGAAATTGACATTTTTACTAGTAACAATGTAATTCTTGATATCAACAGTTTAGTTTCTGATATCAGGAATGCAGGTTGTTGATATCAACAATTAACCTGTTGAAATTTAAATTCAACATGTTACATTTGTTATTTCTGATATCTGAAAATGGATTTCTGATATGAATTTAATTTATGATATCTAAACTGTCTTTATTACTAGTAACAATCACATTCATGATATAAAAAATTAACATTGTCACTAGTGACAAACCTATTCTTGATATCAAATATAACATTTTTTACTAGTAAAAATTCAATAGTTGATATGAACAATAGATCTTTGCACTATATGACAACTGATATAAAATAAAGGCTTTTACTAATAAGAATTATTTCTGATATGTAAAATTGACATTTTAACTAGTAAGAAATCAATTCTTGATATCAACAATTAAATTTGAATGGCAGTCTATGGTGACATTTAACTAGTGAAAATACAATTACAGATCTCAAGAACTATAATTCTTACTAGTTGAAATTCGGTTCCTGATATCAAGAATGAACATTTTAACTAGTGAAATTGAATTGTTGATATCAAGGATTAACATTGTTACTAGTGGAAATGCAATTCCTGATATCAAAAATTTGAATTCTGGATATTAACAATTAAATATTTGATATTAACAATTTAATACTTGATATAAACAATTTAATTCTTGATATCAATAGTTTGTATCCTGTTAAGCAATAAAGGTAAAAACGGCTTGCCAGAATCGCTGTTTTGTCTTTTTATTGCATAAGAAAATATGAATTCTTGATATCAACAATTAAATTGTTGATATCAAGAATCCAATTTGTTGATATCAAGGATTGTACTTCTGCTAATTGTTACATCATTGCTGATATCAATAATTAGCATTGTTACTAGTTGAAATGTAATATTGATATCAACAATTACATTTTTTGATATCAAGAATTGAATTGTTGATATCAAGAATACATATCCTGAGAATGAATAAAAGTCAAAACAGCTTGCCATATCACAGGTGTTCTGGTAAAACACATTTCAGACTGAGTAAAACTTCAAGACAATTGTTTAGTACTGTAACCAGACTTTATAATGTAATAAAACAATGTTCTCTGTATGCTTTTTGTGAGACCTCTATTGGTTTGATCATACTACTCTGGGTTAAAAGGGTTAGTTCACCTAAAAATGTGAATGAGGTTATTACCCTCATGCCATAACAAAACCTTCATTCATCTTTGAAACACAAATCAAGATACTTCACACAAAATCTGAGAGCCCTTTACTATAAACAAGGTCTTTACTAAATAAAAATGTAGGTCAATGGTCTGAAGTGAGAAAATTAACTGTACATTTTGTAATTTGGCATGTATGTTAGGTCACCCAAAGCTTTATTCTGTTATTAACTACTCACCTTCGTTCATTTTAAGGAACACAAATTAAGATATTTTGCTTTCTCATAAAAACATTGTCAAAATAAAGCATTCAATCAGATTATTAACAAGCTGTGAGAATCTTTTTTGTGCGCACATAAAACAAAAATAATGATTTAACGCTTTCTGGGGCTAGGGCACTCTACCTACATCTTGGATGACCTGAGGAAGAGTAAAATTCCAGGAAATGTTTGTTTTTTGGTGATTATACCTTTAATGTACCGTTAATTTATTTATGTTTAGGCTAACAGCTCAGGCTAATCAAGTTTTCACACAGTTTTGTGTATAAAAATAAATTACATAAAACAGCATTGTTGAATACAATTGTTGACAATTATGTTAACAATTATGATAATTACATGATTATGACTTAGCTGGCTTTTACAAAAGTAGCCTAGCCTAGCTACTAACTCAAAACCATTCAATGGGCTGCCACGACTTTAAGATACAGTGGATCTTGAGAAAAGCTTATATGTGTAGATTTGTACACAGGGAGTTGAACAAATTAGATTTAAACTATCTTTATGTATGGTGGTGTAGCTATTTTATACAGTTGTATGTTTAAATGTGACCATTAAATTGCAGAAAGAGAATCAAAAGACAGATGGCGCATTTTTCAAACACGTATTTTCAGTTTCTTAGCAACCTGTTTGTACTATATAGGGCGTCTGCAGACTTGGATCCAGACAGTTTTACGGCCCAGGCAGCTTTACGACCAAGACAGTTTTACGCCCCTGTTGTACCTGATGCGTCCAGTAGGGGGGTGAAATGTAATACATGGCCAAATAAAAGATTAGAAGCAAACTCTTACAGATTGTTTAATGTCATATTCAGTAATATACTTGTAATTTTTTTGTTAAACATCAAAGCTAAGTTGTGTATACAAGCAATTGATACACTCACTATACTATTTCAGATATACAAAAGCCCAATCGCAAATTAATTTAGATTCATTTAATTAGAAAAAATAAAAACACACAGTTGGATAGAGTAACAATTAACTGTAGCCTAGTAAGAAGTTTTCATATAGAGATGTGCTTTTTGTTGCATTGGTTATATATAAAGTTTCATTCTGAAAATAACAAAAATTATGACAGAAAAAACTCTTTGATAAGAATGCTGTGGTATTGCCCACCAGACAGCTGCAGAATTTTTAGACAAACAATTTGCCCCTTTCTAAAGTTCCAAGGACCATTTAGCCATACCTGACAAACAAAAACCCAGACAACGTTTGATTTTTTTTTTTTTACATTTATTTATTGCAACAATATCACTAGAGATTGTCAGTCTTCTTTAAATGATGCTGAATCCTTGCTTCAAATTCTTCCAACTCACTGAAAAATAAATAAAGTTTATACTCTGCAAAAAAATAAATAAATCATTTTTTTAATTGTTTTTGTGTTCTTCCTATTCCATATATCTAATCCTTAAACATCGTTCATGCTAATATATAAAAACATATACTGTATAGCTATGAACAAAATTAGTTGACCAATTATAATTGTGAGTTTTTCAATGGTTTTGTACGATAGTTTGAGTAAAAAATAAAATAAAAAGGTCATTCAGAACTGGATTGCATTATTAAATATTAAATGACATTAAATGCTATGCTATTTTAATTCAAATTCAAAATAAAATGTTAAATCTTTTAAGATGTATTTGTACTTTGTATGCAATATGACCTGACGCTACTAATTATGTCTTTTTTAGAAACACATAAATCAAATTTGTTTTTAACATTAAAATTATACTGCAATATATAAATATATAATTTATGGATGACTGCCCTTGAAAAGTGAAGTTGAAGATGAGTTTCCAGTTTACTTTTCTTTGAGGGTTTATCAGTTTGTGAGGGCTGTATAAGTTTGTAGTGTAGAATGGACAGCAGTAGAGGAAACAGCACATGTTGCATTTGTTTACTGCTGTTAATCTCTGATTGTTCCATTTTGATGGAATTTCTAAAACAAGAAAATTTATTATATGAAAAGAGAAAAGGAAGATGGGTGTTTACAGCTTCTACAAAGAGAGAGATTTACATATCCTTAGGTAGACCAACAGCTAAAAACAAATAAAGAAACACACACATACACACATGCACTTTTATGAAGAGCAAGTTAAAGAGAACACAGTAATGATAGAGTACAACTGCCCACTCACTTTACCTTTCTGTGATTTCCATTCTATTGTAATTAAAAAGAAATAAAGAAAATGTAATTAGATCTTAGATCGTTACATAGATTCTAATGTTGCTGCAAAATTTACTTTAATTACTTAAAAATATTAAATTATTAAAAATAAAAAGATTAGAACAGGTTACAAAAATATCTTACCAGGAAGATGCAGGCTAAAGACAGACAAAAAAGTACAAGAAAATTTGCCTGCATAAGAAAGTGAGATGTAGTGCATGTAGCTAGCTTATACAGTAGTTAGCAAGAATTGAGCCAAACTAACAACATTGCTGTTGTTTTAAATGTTTAAGTTTCACGCTTGCTAAACAATATTTTCAACGAGTATTAAACATACCTGTGTCGCGTTTGGTGTGATGATAAAGTTATGGAGGCTCATAATAACACTGTGCTGCCTCCCTCTACTGGACGCATCAGGAACAACAGGGGCGTAAAACTGCCCAGGCCGTAGATCTGCCTTGATCCAAGGCTGCAGTCTCCCCCTTCTCACATTTCCAGGTTTTGATAAATAGGTTACTATACATTAATACTTTACAAGTACAGCAGTTTTATTTTTTATTTTTTTAAGAACAGTGCCATTTTTAAATCACTTTTAAAAGCATTTTAATTTAAACTGATTTTTTTTTGTCTGCAAGCACTGTTAATGTTCAAACTATTTAGGAAATTTAAAATGGCTGACAATAATACATATTAATTTGTCTCGTTTTTGAACTGCAGTGCTGTAACTGCTTAATAAGGCCTACTACTGTATTTCAATACTGGTCATTAAGGTGGCACTTGGAGAGACAATATTTTTTACGGGGTGGTACCTGGTGAACAAAGTTTGAGAACCACTGATCTAATTAATAAAGCCAAACCTGGATTGATCAAGGCCAAGGCACGAATGTCAGGCTGGGAAGCTGCCACAGGTCAGGTGATCGCCATTCTGGATGCCCACATTGAAGTTCATAAAGAATGGTAAATTATACAGTCATGCAGCAGTCCTAAGGTTCTGGTATACTTTAAACTAAATCGCAGAACAAACTAATGATGCAATTTTTAAAAAAATTTCATTTTTCATTTGTTTTTAGATTGTTTCAGCAGTTCAAAACAGCTCACCAAAGAAAACGTGCTGGGAGAGTTTGTTGTTTCTCCTAAACATCGCTCCATTGACAGTTTTCAGTCACGTGACCTGGGTGGAAATCTGGCGGGCAAAAAAATAATGAGCCATAATGGCAGCTACACTGGGAAACGCAGCACAAAATCACTTATTGGATCACTTATTAACAAAACAGAAATGAGATATGATCACAAACTGTAAATTGTGGGTGCTTGCGATTTATATACTGCAGCCGCAACCGTTTTTCAGTCATTTATTCATCTATTAATCATTAGCAAATAGTGAATTCATTATTTGTTAATCATTGACTCTGCATTAATAGGCGTTAGTAGCAGTTTATTCCTGCAGCTACAAATGCTCTATTCTTGACTTATAATTACATTTATAATGTGCTTAATAATTGTACTTTCATCATTTGTTACTGATTAATTTATCATGACTAAATTAAGTATCGCATTATTTACAAACCATTTGTATTTAAGAGTAGTTGGTGGTTTTCAAGATTATTCATAATGAGTTAGTAAACATTGAATTAACTAATAAAATCAACATTTCTATATTGTATTATTCAGGCATATAGTAATGGTTACTATGTATGTTAATAAATGCTTTGTAAACTCAACTTCCTGCAGTTTTGTGACCTGATCTAAAGTGAGGACTATTCATGCTTTATAAATCCCTTATGAATGAAAATTAAAGGTTCAGTAATAAATTAACAATACATATTTGCAGTCTTATCTAAATAATAAAATTACTGTAAAGTTTAAACATTGCTGAATAACAGGAGTGTCAAAATACAGCATAAAATAGGATTAAAAAAACAACAATATAATTTAACAATATATTATGATACAACATTTTAATGTTATTTAGCAATGTTTAAACTGTACAGTAATTTTATATAAGGTTGCAAAGATTTATTTCTCATTTTATACAGTTTTATTGTGTACAGTCATTGTCAGAATTATTAGCCCACAATTCAGGAACAAAAATATGAAAGAAAGAATGAGCAAACAAACGAAGGGAGGAAAGAAGGAAGGACCAAACGAATGAAGGAAGAATTCAAGGAAGGACTGAACAAACTAAGGAACAAACAAAGAATGAATGAACAAAAGGACCTAATGTAAAAAGGAACAAAAATATGAACGAACGAACGACTGAGTGAACAAAGGAAGGTGGGAACAAACAAATGAATGAAGGAAGGAGAGAACAAACAAATGAATGAAGGAAGGAGAGAACAAACAAATGAATGAAGGAAGGAGAGAACAAACAAATAGTTGAAGGATGGTTCGAAGGAAAGAACAAAAATAGGAAGAACACACTACATGTTGTTTGTGCAGGGATGTGTAAACATAACATTCTGTAAACGCATCAACTTTTCTACAGTGTAATACTCACTACTCACTACTCTTGAGTACTTTTTTTAAAAGGTCTACTTTTTACTCATACTTTGAGTAATATTTACTACAGGTACTTTTACTCTACTTGCACTACATTTTTGGGCAAGTAATGGTACTTTTACTTGAGTATGATTTTTCAATACACTTTCCACCACTGGAAGCCAGTAATATGCTGTATGCTTTGTATCCCTTTTGTCTGATGTATGTAGGATATATGGCGATGTAACTTTTACCAAGGGTGGCACAGTGGTTAGCACTGTCACAAGAAGGTCGCTAGTTTGAGTCCCAGCTGGGCCAGTTGGCATTTCTTTGTGGAGTTTGCATGTTCTCCTCGTGTTCATGTGGGTTTCCTTCAGGTGCTCTGGTGTCCCCCACAGTCCAAAGACATGCACTATAGACCCTTTTGAGGAATGTAAACAAAAACAATGCTCCCAGCGTGCTTCCTGTTTTACATTTTTGATTTCTAAAGCTTCCAAGAATCCAAAAGAGCCACATATTGATAAATAATGTTATGACAGCTGTTTTAACATTAAGTTATGATTGAATTGCCTCTTGTTATGATTATTAAATAGTTTGATAGCAAGCAGGATATGCTAATGGAACAACATGACCACATTGAAATAGTCTATAGGTGAATTGGGTAAACAAAATTGGCTGTAGTGTGTGTGTGTGTGTGAATGCAAGAGTGTATGGGTGTTTCTCCGTACTGGGTTTCCGCTGTAAAAAACATATGGCGGAATAGCTGGTGGTTCATTCCACAGTGGCGACCCCTGATAAATAAGGGACTAAGCCAAAGGAGAATGAATGAATGAACTGTAACCACGATCTGTAAACAGTGTTACATTTTTAATTGATGTAATGTAATTCAATGAGAAATGAAAAATCTTTTTTGTTTTTGTTTTACAACACTGTTTTGTCTGGTGTGTCAGATACACCCAGACATCATCATTAAAAATATGCGAAACATTATAAAATGCAAGGTGACCCGGAGCTTGCCAAACACCACAGTAACCTCAATGTTTGCCTCAGGTCAGAGGCATTCCTTGAGTTAAGTGTCTTCACACATACAGTAGGAACTTTCTGTTGGCATTTACTGGCAATGGAACGTAATGATTTAACTTAAAAAATGTAACATGAACACACTAGATGCAGAATTACTGTATTTATGGTGGTAAAATAAGACGTCCATCCATATCAGCCAGTCTCTTTCCATCTCAGCCAATAGTGAAAGTTTGGGGTGTGGCTACAATAACAGGCTGAGTCCTGAGAGGGCTTAGACATAGATATGTATACACATACAGTATATGCCACATACTGATCCCTTTTCCATCTTGGAATGGTCAACATTTTTTGTATTGGGTTTTCCAAGATGCAACATCATCGCACATCCTCAGGAATTCAAGATTCTCATTCCCCAAAAGACTGGTTAACTTTTTGAGAATGTGCTGATTTTTTTTTTTAATGCACATTCAATCAATTAATTACACAGCTCTTTGGAATACTTGATTCTGATTGGTCAGTCGTAGCATTTAAAAGCATGTTGTTCCAAGACATCAACCAATGAAAATAATGACACAGACTCATCTGGGTACTTTCAATCATCTTGACAGTCAGTGAATACATTCACATCCATATACATTCATCCACATTCATAATCATATGCTTCTCTGTCATGTCCCTGTTTTTGACCATTTCTGACTATTTGGTGCCATCTTGTCACTGAATAATATGTAGGGTATGCTCTACTTCACTCGTTTTGTGTTTTAATTAAAGCATTGATTAACAGTACAGTGTTTTATGTCTAATGTTTTTTATAATTTGTGGCAAGCAGCTGTATTATAAGTGGGTAAAGTACATCCAGGTTGTTGTTGTCACAGAAGAATACTGTGTACTAACTACACGAGACGTGATAAGATTCAAGTGACAAGCAATTTCTTGTTCTGCATCAAACGCAATGCGGAAAACAGAACAGAAACATTTCAATTTCAAAGAAATGAGAGATTATAATCTAATGAATTCATATTTAACATTTTTAAAAGTACACAGGCTGAGTAGTTTGTATGCTTTTTATACGGTTTCTATTCTAACTTGCAGGTAAAGTGCTATTTAAGTGTACATAAAAATGCAAATTGAAAGTAAAAATAGCAAAAGTGAATAAATAGATTGCTAACACTTTATAATAACTGCACACTATGAATCATTTATTAAGCATTAGCAAATAGTGAATTCATTATCTGTTCAGCATTAACTCTACATTAATAAATGTTAGTAAGCAGTTTATACCTGCAGCTACAAATGCTCTGTCCTTGACTTATAAGTAGGACCAGACGGAATCTGCGGACATTTTTTGCTATTTCTGCGGAGTATTTTGTTAAAAATCTGCGGATTTATGCGGAATGATTTTAGGAGTATCATAACTAAAACTCAATATATGAAATAAAAGTAATACCTTTTTAACTTTTATTTAATGTCTATAATGTGAATCCAATTAGATCTTCTTTATTTGGTAAATATAATATATAATATATCATATAATATATCTACTAAAAGACAGAAAATAGTACTTTACAAACTGTATTGTAAGTAAATCACATGAATATTTTCATATTAGTCAACATTATTACTGAAACTAATTTGAAAACTGAATAAATATAAATTTCCACACATTTACACCAGTAAATAAACAGAATCAATGATGGGCTGAAAATCTGCAGAATTCTGTGCACGCAGATTCCGTGTGGCCCTACTTATAAGTACATTTATAATATGCTTAATAATTGTGTTTTCATACTTTGTTAATTTTTCATTGCTAAACTAAGTATCACATTATTTACAAACCAATTATTTAAGAATAGTTGGTGGTTTTAAAGATTTTTCTACTTTAGACAATGACCAGAAAAAAATAAAGTAGTGACTGCAGGTTAAAGGAAAGTAGTGGAGTGAAAGTACTGATACTGCACTAAACATGTACTCAAGGGAAAGTAAAAGTCCACATTTTTAAAACTACTCAGTAAATTACAATTCTTGAAAAAAACTACTCAATTACAGTAGTTTGAGTATTTGTAATTAGTTACTTTACATCACTGCTGGCTTCCCATCTTTTTCAGAATTAATTATAAAATACTTCTTGTCACTTTTAAAGTTAGTGTTTTTATTTAACAGATTGTTCTTGCTGTCCTGTATGGTGACCTTGAGTGTCAAGAAAGGCGCCTTTAAATAAAATACATTATTATTATGACAAAACCTACTGTACCTAAATTATTCGCAAAGCCCACACTTTTTAAAGGCTTTTTTTTTTTGTTTGTTTGTTTGGGTTTGGTGACATTGTATTTTCATTTAATGAATTTGATCAAAATGTAATCATAACTTAAGTGTGACGTTTGGTAGCAGAAACACAAAATTAAAACATCTTTTTTGAAACGAAAATAAACTCAAACTTCTCTTTCAGAACTAGAAGCAAACAAAACAACCACACAACAGACGAGTT